>PVJH01020679.1:0-40253 GCA_004026705.1 Nesogale talazaci | reverse complement strand
ATCTGCCTGATTACATGTCCCAAAAATGTAAGACAAAACTGTGTTATCTTTACCTCTGAAGAGTACTTCTTCCAAGACAGATTTGCTTATCCGGTAGGCAGTCCATGACAATTTGCATTTTCTTACCCAGTACCACATTTTAAATAGTGATTCTTCTTTGATCTTCCTTATGCAGTATCTTTCACATGCACGAGTAGATAGAGAATAAGATGATAAGATAGTTAACGTTTTTATGCCAAAATGGCCAATGAACACATGTGAGATTAATTGAAAGGCAGAGGGATAAGAGGTTCAGTGAGTCTCACCTTTCTTGTCTCTTGCTCTTGGATCTACGGACAAGTGTACTGCTGCCTTGCTTGTTCTGTGTCTTAATTTGCAAGCTACACAACCTGTGGGACACCTAATCTGTGAACTGTGTCTCTGTAATTTGAGATTCCTTCAAAACCTGCTTTGCCACTCTACTGGAATATACATCTCTTGAGCTGGGGACTGTTGGACCCTGTCATCTTGCTGACAGCTGGTGATCTGCCTTGCTTTTTGCTGCCTTTGGCCAGATAGTCTGAATTGCTCTACAGAGGGCTACCCGGCGACCCTCAAGTCTTAAAGAACTGCCGTGTATCACAGTAGATTGTTTGTTTTTTTATGCTTTATATCTATCTATATGAATATATGTGAAATTATTGGCATTCTGGCTTTGTTTCTCTAGAGAACTCTGTCTAACATAGATGGCATGGGTCAAGTACACCTTAGTCCTTAGCATAACATCCTTGCTTTTTAATACTCTGAAGAGGTCTCCTGCAGGAGATACCTCATGCAACTCATCATTTGATCTTGTGACTGCTGTTTCTAGAGTAATTGATTGTGGATGCAAGCAGACAAAATCATCAACAACTACAATCTCTTCTCCATTTATCATGTTGTTACCAGAGATAGTTAGGTTTATTGTGTCAACCTGGCCAATAAACACATGTGGGATTAATTGAAGCGCTTAGAGATAAATGGCGCAGTGACCCTGTCCCTATTGGTTCTCTGGTCTCTTGTTCTTTGATGGTGGGGCCAGTGTATCGCTGCTTTAGCTGGCAAGGCTCACTTCCTGAGAGACATCCCTGAGGAGAAGCCCCATGGACTTACCATGATGAAGCCTTGGGTGCTGGAGAAGCCATGTGAGACCCCTGCCAGCACTGAGATAACCTACACCACCACTAGATTCAAAGACTTTCTACCCACTGGCATGTGATTGTTCTGCATTCAGCATCCTTGTGTGTGTTTTGTGAGTTTGAGGACTCTGTAGATAGGCTTCAGACATCTGGGCTAAGTCGGCCTTAGAGGTTTGGACTGGACTGAGTTGGGATGCTTTCTGAATGTGTGTCTATATATACATTCTTTTGTATGTGTGTGTACATATATATGTATATATTCTTTTACATATATGAGTTTCTGTGGATTTGTTTCTCCAGTTTAACCCAGACTAACACATTACCCCTTGGATGAGTTGTGAGGATTTTCGGTCTTCTCTACATTAAGTTGTTACCATGCTTAATCTTTATCATCGAGTGCTCTAAGACCGCTTCACTTTCTGAAAGCAAGAAATGCTGACACGTGTCATCAGCATGTCCCAGGTTGTCAATAAATCTTCCTCCAAAGCTGATGCTGTATTCTTCTTCCTATTGTCCAGCTGCGGTGATGATTTACTTGGTATACACATTGTATAAGTACGGGCAGAGGACACAACCCTCCACATACCATTCTTGATTTTAAACCATGCCATATTCCTTTGTTCTATAGTTCTCACAATTGCTATATAATAGTTAATCATTGGCTATATTATCGATATTAAAATCTGAGAGTAAAAGCCCTCCTATGTTAGTTTGTTTTTTTCATAGTATTTTGTTTATCTTGAGTTTCTTCACTTTTCATATAAATATGATGCTTAATTTCATCATCTTGTTGAAGAATTCTGTTGGGATTTGGATCAGAATTGCCATGAATTTATGCAGTGTTTCTGGGAATATTTGCATTTCCATATAGTTTGCCTTCTTATCTAGAAACATGGAGACTTGTTCCCATCACATAAGGGAATATTTTTCCCTTCTGGTTTCTTGTAGAAAAGTTTTATAGTTTCCTTTGCTCTGTTTCTCTGAGTTTTATTTTAGAGGTCCTATCTTTTGGATAGTTATTGTAAAGGTATTGTTCTTTTAATTTCCTTTACAGTGTCATTTTATTGGATATTCAAGAATCCAACAGATGTCTGTATATTGATTTTACAGCCTGCTATATTGTCAAAATTTGTTCCAACAAATTTTAAATGGAATCTTTGAGGTTTTCTATATACAGGAGTATATTATTCACAAATAAAGAGAGTTTTGCTTCTTCTGTGCCAATATGCATGCCTTTCATATCATTGTTCATGTATTACAGTTCTGGCTAACACTATCTATATGAAATAGGAGTGGAGATAAAGGGCAAAGCTGGTTCCCATTCAAAGGGGGAATGTTTTAAATTTCTCTTAGATGTAGCTGTTGATTTCATATGTTTGGCCTTTATTATAATGAGAAAGTCCCCTTCTACTTATTTTTTATTGTTTTTATCAACAATAGATGTTGAATTTATCAAGTACCTTTTCTGTATTGATAGATGCAAGCATATCATTCATATTCTTTATTTTGTTTAAGTGGTAGATTACATTCATCATTTCCCTAATACTACATCCTTCCATGACTGATATGAATCCCACTTGATTGGAAAAATTTTTAGGGCTTAGTTGAGTTCTAGAATTTTGTTAGAAATCTTGGTATCTATATTCACTATGGATATTGGTCTATCATTTTCCATTTTTGTGACTTTTTTTTTTGGCCTGGCTTTGGTTTTAGGCTATACTTACCTCATAAAATGAGTTTGGTAGTATATTTTCTATTTAGATCATAAAGTGGCTCATGTAGGATTGGTACTAAGTTTTCCCTAAATGTCTGGTTGAATTCCTCATAAAACCATTTGGTCCTAGGTTTTTTGATGCTGGAAATTTTTTTAATTACTAGATCTACTTCTTCTTATGTTACAGAATTAAGACTTTCTACATCAGGCTGAATTAATTTACGTGTGCAATGAGTATCTGGAAATTAATCATATTTTTTCTGTTTCAAGTATTTCTAAATGCAGTTTTTTATAAAATGGTGTGCTTACTTTTTAACATACTAGTTTGCTCTATTTAATATCACCCATTTCATTTCTTAATCATTTTCTCTTTCTCTTTATTTTTCATTTGCTAGTAGTTTATCAATTTTATTAATCTTTTTAAAGAACCAACTTCATGTGTTGCTGATTTTTTTTAATTCCCCGATTCACTCATTTTTGCTCCAGTCTTTATTGTCACTTCTACTGTCAGAGGGTTTGTATTGTTCTTTGTTCCTTGTTATAGTTTATGTGTTATAGTATTTATTTAATTTTTCTGCCTATTTTCTTCATTTTATTTTTCTGCTTTTTTTAATGTGTGCCCTGATTGCTATAAACTACCCCCTGAGCAGTGCCTTTGCCATATTCCAGAGACTGTGTTATGATGGATTTTCCCTCATTTGTTTCAAAAAATATTTTGTATTGTGTTCTTTCTTCAGTTAATCAATAGTCTTAATGTAAAGTGTTGTTCAGTTCACATTCGACATGTTAATAGTGATCATCTTGTGATTGATTTGTAGTTTTATAGTTTTGTGAGCTAAAAAATGACTTGTCTTAGATCAATACTTTGAATTTATAAATACTTTATGCTAAAAATGATTATTTTTGAGTATGCTCTACATGCACTAGAAAAAGTGTATATTTCTATTTTGTTGGGTGAAATGTTCTTTGTATTGTACTATTTAGTTCTTTTGTACCTTTGCTTTCTTTTTGCGTTGATTGATATTTTCTCAAAATTGATTTCTTGAAGTCTCCTAGTATTATCTCATTATGATCTACTTGTCCCTTCATTTTTACAATAATTTGTTGAATGAATTTTGTAACTATTTCATCTGGCCTTTAGATACTACTTCTAGCTGTGGTTTCTTGTTCAAATGATGACTTAATGATGACATAATGACCTTCTTTGTCTCTCATATGGATTTTACTAGGATATCTATTTTGTTAGAAATTAATATTGATGTTCTTGCTTTCTTTTGGCTGCTGCTCGGTTGATGTATATTTTCCTATTCTTTGATTTTTCAGTGTATATTTATTTTTATATCTAAGTTTTGTTTCTTGTGAGCGGCATATTTAAAGACTTGTATTTTCTTATCCATTTTGTTAGTCCTGTCTTTTTCCTGGTAAGTTGAATCCATTTACCTTCAGTGCCGTTGCTAAATTGTTTTTTGCCATCACTTTTATATGCTTATGGTGATTTGTCAATGTTCATGGTCATTTTTTGTACTGTATTCATTTTATATGTAGATTTTCTTGTCAATAATCCTTTCCTTTTATTTTTTGTTTTATTGCTTAATGGCATTCTATGAATTATCAATTTTTGATATGCTGAAGTTGTAATTTTACTTTTCTTATCATTTATTTTTGGTGGTTTTCTTTCCAAATTCAAAAGTTTAGTTTTATGTGAACATCCATCTTTTCTTTCATTCTTGCATTCTTAATGATCTTTTGCTTTCTGTGGAGTCATGGTGGCATCGAGGTTATCAGTCGGGTTGCTAACTGCAAGGTCAGCAATTCAAATCTACCAGCTGCTCTGTGGGAACGACAAGGTTTCTTACTCTCCTAAAGAGTTGCGGTGTCAGAAACCCAGAGGGGCAGTTCTACTCTGTTCTCAAGGGTTGGTAGGGTTGGCACTGGCTCAATGGGAGTGAGTTTTGCTTTCCTCACATATGCTGTTCTTGATGACATTAGTGTACACTGCATCAAAACTATTTTGTGGATGTTCTTGAAATTAAAGTGGAATATATTCAAGGTTATATTTTGACTCTCATAGACTTGTATTAATTTTCTTAAACTTCATCTTGAACACACAAATGAGCAATTGATAGTCTGTTCTCCAGTTAGCCCTTAGCCTCATCTTGGTGGTATTTGCAATTAAGAAATCACTGGTCTTGCAAAATTCTATTGTGAGAGCTCCACCTTCATTTCTATCACCAAGTCTATATTTCCCACCTTTTGTTCCTTCTTTGCTTCCAAGTTTTGGATTCTATTTACCAATAGGTATCAATGCATTTTGAGAGTATGTCTGAATAATTTCACATGAAGACATTGGTATAATTTTTCATTTCTTCATCACTAACTTTAGTAGTTGGTGTATAAATTTATATAGTGGTTTTATTGACAGGATTTCCTTGCATTCAGATAGGTAGCATCCTATCACAAAGAACACTGTACTTCAAGACAGATTTTGAAATGTCCTTTTTGATGATTAACGTGATGCTATTCCTCTTGAATTTGTCATTCTCAGTATAGTAAAACATGTGATTGATTAAAAATGGCCAATATCAATTCATTTCAACCAATGAATGCCTAAAATGCTGAAATTTAGGTGTTTAATTTGTGATGAATTCAAATTCCTCTAGACTTATTATTTGTACATTCCAAGTTGTAATAGATATGTGCAATTATTAATAGATAGGTGCAGCTATTTCTTCTCATTTTGAGTTATACTTCCATCAGCCAATGGTGGTCCTGAAGACTGTCCTCCCTCTGTGTCATTGTGGCCTACTGTACCTTGAGAAGGCAATAACTCCTCAGTTATATTAAAGTGCTTTCTGACCAGAGAGGTCCATCCTCTGGCACTATATATGACAATGTTGCAGCTATTTTCATGAGGTTTTTATAGACTAATGCTTCAAAGCTAGACAGCCTATTCCTTCTTCATAGTCTGTTCTTAGAATAGAAGCTCTGCCGAAACCTGGTCACCTTGAGTCATTCTAGTGGTATGAAATATCAGTGACATAACCTTCCAGCATCATAGCAAAATTCAAGCCACAATACTTCGAGCCACTGATATGCAAGTGACTGATGGGTGTTGTACTGACTTTTAATGGTGCTAGGAGCACTAACTCTGTGCTTGGTTGATTCTTCCATAATAACAAATACCTTCACATGAGTATGCACACCTATTTGTATATGTACGTGAGGCAGGGAAAAAACAAAAACTAGAACAAAGGTAGCAGAAAGTCAATACAATAGACTCATTCTGTTTATTGTCTCAAAGTTGGATGAAATACCCAGATCTTCCAGGAAGAGTGATCTGGGAAGAAATGAGAAGAGTTATGAATGATGGCCCATTTATGTACAATGAGGCACGCCATATATTTTAAGTGGATGGCCCACTGTTAAAAACCAATCCTACAAGCTTCTATTAAAAACTAAAACTTTACAAAAGCATGCAAAATAAATATATTTAAGCTCAATGTATGTGAATATACTACGAGGAGAAAATATCAAAAACAGGAAGAAGAAACAAAAAGAGAACTCTGTAAAATTGTCTCTCAAGAGTTGCAAATCATTGAATTAGAATTACAGAGGTACTTACAAGTTTGGTCTCTCATAAAAATTCCCTGCCAAGGATTTATTGCTGACTCACTGTGTTAGTGCAGGTTGACTAAGGAAATAAATCAAAGGACACTCATATGTATAAGAAAGACCATTATATTAAGTAGTAATTTTATATTAAGGAAACAGCCTATGATCGCTGAAGACAAATGGGAGCAGAGATAAACAGAGTGGAGGAAGCTGATGGTCTCTGCTACCAAATGATAAAGTGTCTGGGGTCGTAAAGGATTGAAGGTAAATAAGTGGCTATTTAGAACGGAAGCAGTAAAGCCCACATGGAAGAAGCACACCAGCCTGTGTGATCATGCGGAGTCAAGGGGAGCAGGTATCAAGCATCAAAAAAGGAAGCACATCACTACCAATAGGGGGGAGAACAGGCTGGGGACACGAGGCCCATTTGTGGGCAATTGGATACCTCCCTTACAGACAGCCTAGTCAGGGTGCAGTGAAGTAACAATGAAACATACAACTTTCCTCTAGTTCTTGAAGGCTTCCACCACCACCCCCTCCCAAGTATCAAGATCCCAATTCTACCTTACAAATTCAGATGCACTGGAAGAGGTACACTTGTACAGATGGGAACTGGACATTTCGGGGAACCCAGACAGATGAACCCCTCAGTACCAGTAGTGACACTGTAGTTACCAGATGGCTGGAGGAAGGTGGGGTAGAGAGGGGGAACAAATCATAAGGATCTACACATAACTTCATATGTGGAGGATGGTCATCGGAGGAGTAGACGAGGGGAGATGTCAGGCAACATAGATATGACAAAATAATAATAATTTATGTGGTAATGAGTGTGGTGGGGCAGGGAAGAGTGTGGAGGGGAAAGGGTGAGAAACTGATATCAAGGGCTCAAGTTGAAAAGCAGAAATTTGGAGAATGATGATGCCAGCAGGCATGCGAGTATGCTTGGCACTATATATGTATATAAGTATTGTGAATCGTGATGTGCGAGCCCCAATAAAATAATTTTAAAAAATAAAGCATAGTCTTGTATCTTTAGCCTAGTTATGAAGTAGTTTTTTGTTTAATAAATCACACAGATGTTGACAATAAGAGATAAAATATCCTAGCCCAGTCCAAATCAAGTCCATAAGTCTATTAGCCCAGATGTCTGATACCATCCATTAATTCCTCTTCAGAGTCATGCAACATCTGAAATTATGCCAAATACAGGAAGATCACAGGCCAGTACAGGGAAAGTCTTGTGAATCCAGTGGTTGTAGAAGCATTTCAGTGTTGGTATGACTCTCCACATGGCTCCTCCATTTCCAGGGCTCTGAATGTCATCAGCATAGCTCAATGTGGCTTGTCAACAGGAATGGGGAGCACAGAGAGTGTGTTTCTCACTTTCAGGCAGGAAGACAGAAGTTCCCAGAAGCCTCAGGAGCAGACCTTGTCTACAGAGAGGCATCACTGGCTGTGATCTGATTGACAGGCTAGACTCCATCCCTTCACTTAAGTTGACGGGAGATTATGTAGCTGCCACACTCACCATGGCCTTATAGGACAGAATGGAACTGCCTCAGTGCGTTTCTGAAACAGTAATATTTATGGGTCAAGAAAACCCCATCTTCTACGGAGTAACTGGGGGTTTTGAACTGTGGACCTTCTGGTTAGCAGTCCAACGCATAACTACTACACTACCAGAACTTATAAAGATTGGTCTAAACATAAACTCATTGCCATTGGCAGATTGGAACTCACAGTGATGATGACAGGAGAGAGTAGAACTGGTCCATAAGATGTCTGAGGTTCCTTATGGAAGTGGACTGTCACAGCTCTCTCTCAAGGAGTGGGTGCATTGGGGTGTGAACTACCTACATTTCAGTAAGAAGTCAAGTGCTTTCACTACCTCACCACTAGCGCTTCTTAGATCTAGATACAATTTAACAATCACCAAATGTTATTTATGTGACTTATATCACAACTTTTCAAATGCATTAACAATCGCAGAGCATATATTTTATATATTTTTTAAATGCACATGTACTTTGTTCACAAGTTATTTCTAGGGAAATATTCAATTATTAAACTAAAATTAATGCATTTCTACTGAGTTTTGAAAAGTTAAAACTGTCTAATATGCATGCATATCCTAATTTATTATATAAGTTGATGGAAATTTCACCAGCTCTCCTCTGAGTATTTTATTCTATGAATTACTGAGCAGCTCAGGATTGCATTGCATAATCTACAAGCTGATGAAATTGACTCCATACTCAACAGTAACAAACCTGTTGAAATTTTTGTTAGAGCATAAGAAGAAAATTAACTTGTTTCCTAATCTTGTATTCTAGATTTGACAGATGGATCACTATAATATATTTCAAAATTCTGAGGTTTTCTTAGCATTTTTGGCCACTGTGTTCCAAATGTTTTATATTGACTATATTGTCATTGGTTTAATTTTCACTCTACCTTTATCAAAATAAAAATTATTCACTAGTTTTCTTCAAAACGTTATACTTTACAAACTTATAAAATATAGACTACATTTTAAACTTACTTTAAAAAGTGCATATCATGGAGAGTAGGTCGGAGAAAGAAAAAAATGTGATGGCCTATCAGAATAGGGTTTAGAGAGAGACTGAGGGAGAGCAAGAGGTAGGAGTAGATTGAGGAGAACCCTGATGGGTTCCATGGAAGAACAGATTGATCATCGGCTTCTTGTTAAAGAGAACAGCTGATGAAACCCCATGATACTATTCTGTTCCATAACACATGGGATTATCATTTGACAGCAATGAGTTTGGCTTTCACAAGGTTCATCTCAGTAACTTTTGGCATATATTTAGATTAGTTTTCATACAATTACAGGTGAGAAAGATGAGAACTCTTTCTAACATGAGCTATTGAGAAGGCTGTGGGGCACAGTTGCCTTCTGACATCAAGGGATCCCCATGAGTCAGGACAGATTATACAGCAGCTGTCTGGTGCGTCTGTATTTTCGTTCATCTCTAGATATAGAGGTTCAATTCCAACAGTCAATATCTTACTGACAAACAATGCAGCTCCAATTCAAAATACGTGAACTGCAAATACTGAGATTGCCACCCTCATCACTGCAGAAAATGACTGTACATAAAATATTGTGCCCTTTTAATGTTTCAACAGCTAAGATTTAAAAAGTGGAATTCCATTATGTTGGGAACATAATGCTTAATTGACTTTGTGTCTTTTTTTTTTTCTTACCGATGTGGGCTCCACAGCCCTAGGAATCATAACTCGATTACACAGGTGTTTGATAATAATCTCATTATTTTAAATGTCTTTACAATCAAGATTGCATCCAACAACATATTTCCATGTCCCATTCGATGACCCAAGGCAATAGTAATTTGCTGTACTAATTATAACAAATGCCTTATTGAAAAAAATCCCAGTAAAAATTTAGCCTATTCCTTACAAATTGATGATCATTCACAATGAGAATAAATGTTGGATTATAGCAAGGACATTTAAATTTCTATTTCTCTAGAAAAGTTAACTGAATAAAGACGGATGGGGGGAGGAAAGAGTTTATTTTGTAATGAAATTGAAGAGGTATTCAGTATTTCTTTACAACATCTACCTTGACATATTTTCACTAAGCACTCAACAAAAGAAAGGATCTGAAGATACTAGTTCTGGCATTTACCAAACAATTTCTAGTTGTGATACTCTGGGAAGAATGACATCCTCATATCCTTCTCAACAATATAGGCATGGTCTTATCTGTCCCCAGAGCCTTATAACATGTTTTTTGGTAGGATGTGTGAAGGCGTGTGCTTACAATAGTTCGCTTTCTCGTTTTGAATCTCAACTTTCTTCTACACATTCCAATTTTCTTTCTCTTAGATATATTTTACTCTGACTATTCCATGTGGCCTAGAGTAATCAGAAGAAACATATGCATCATTGGGTCTGAAAATTTACCCTGGTTTAAAGCTCTCACAATAATGAACAGTTTTCTAAGATTTATTGATATTAAGGCGAGCAGCTTGCAACCATCTTCCACTACATGGGAGAAAGATGAGACTTTCTTTCCCCATAATGAGTCACAATTCCGAAACCCTCAGAAAAATTTCCCCCTCAGGCTGAGCCCGGTGGTGTAAGTGGTTGAGTTCAGGACTGCAGCTCACCGGCTTGGCAGTACAAATACAGCGGTGGCTCTCAGGAGCAGCACTGGCTAGCTCCCATGACCACCAGAGAGCAGTGATGCCCGCCCCCACTCCCCAAAACAAACTTAAAAAAAAGTTCCTCCTTGTCTTACAGGGTCAGTATGAGTTGGCATCAACACAATAGCAGTGACAGTTTTTGTTGTTTAATTTTTTTTTCTGATATTTACTCCAAATATCCCCTCAACCTCTGTCACCTTCAATATACTAAACTCCACTCAAACTTCAAATATAGTCCCCAAATTACATGATGTCTATAATCTGGGAAATTGATTTATCAGAAAGGCTCATTTCAAAAACATATTGCTATTAATTTTACCTCACATTTAAAAAATATTTTAAAAATGAATGAGCCAACACTATTGAATTTTAGAATTCTGTTGTTTCTATGGAGATGCATGCTTTCAAGTATCCCTGACAACAGATTCATCTTGTTTCATTAATCCTGAATACACTGCCACTGGACCTCTAATATAGCCATACAACACTGTCAAAGGAAAAGAAGGAGCAGGAAAAATAGAGGGAGAGTAACACACATAATGGAAACAAACATAGGGCTTCCCATAGAGGATGCTCATCATGCCTCCCATATTTGCTCGGTTTGGGTGTGCTTCCACTAATTTCATTGCAATCTGTTCATTTTATTGCAATGTAAGATAAACACATGCAATGTAAGTTTATTGGATAAGTATATGATGTTTGATCAGTGTATGTATAACCAGGATCATAGGACTTGGGTTTTGTGAGTGTTACTTATTTTGTAGATTATGTTTGAACACAGCTAAATGAAGTGCAATTAAGGAAAATCTTTAATGTCTTTAATGAAAGTTTCTAAGAGGTATGCAGTTTTCAAAATACATACTAATTTTAAATGCTGGCAGTGGTAAAATAGTTCATTCAGATACAATTCGAGACCTTTATTACCTTCCCTCACTGAGCTAAATTTCCCCCTCTGTGGACAGCTCTGTCACACTTCCTGTTAGACAGTCTCAACATGGTCCCTGGAGGGCACAGTGCCTTCTGAAATGGGCCATTGTTTTTGCTTGTGTTGGATTACTTACTATGTCTTTTCACTGCTTGCAGATACTTTGATAATATGTCTTTGTTTACAATAATCTCAGGCTTATCTGACCATACAATAAAGCTTGTTTTTGGAAACGTGACTATTTTTATTCTTATCATTGAACTTGTGAAATCCAGTGTTTCTTCACTGATAGTATTTTAAGGGGCATACAAGGTCATATGTTTTAAAGCCACAAAGCAACATATATTCTCTTCAAAATAAGCTTAATGTTTAAAAATTAATATTTAGTTCAACCTAATAAATTGATGCATACTAATTAGCATGTAATATAAATGTCATTCATGATGGCCATAAGTCTATGCATTCATCACCATATATGGAAAATTTATATGTATAAATGTTTTAAAATTAGCACCACTCAAAAGATATCTGACAAGAAGGGATATTAGGCTATCTCTGAAAGACAGTTCATTTTGTATTTAAGTGAACGTTCTAAAATTGTAAGGTCAAGCCAACATAGCATGGCAGTCAGAGCCCTGGAGATGCAGCCACCACCATTGGATTCACAAGACTTTGCATCCACCGGCCAATGATTTTCCCACATTCTTCATCTTTGCATGTGACTGCATGAGTCTGAGGAGTAGTTAATGGACTAGCATCAGACTTAGAGGTCAATATTGGACTTAAGGACTTGATATGGACTGGGCAGGGATGTTTTCTTAATATACAATTACTCTTTGATATACAACTATTTCTAATACTTACATAAGTGTTCTTGGATTTGTTTCTCTAGGCAACCTGGTCTAACACAGACCATGTATCTTTGGGGAACAGAACAATATAGGAAATGCACCTCAAAAGCAGATTAGTATTTTTGAGATATTGGGCTATAATAACAATACTTTGCAAGAAAGTAGCCCATAAAAATTATTTTATTGGGGACTCACACAGCTACTATCACAAGCCATCCATCCATCCATTGAGTCAAGCACATTTTTACATGTTGCCATTATCATTTTCAAAACGATTTCTTTCTACTTGAGCCTTTAGTATCAGCTCCTCATTCCCCCCTTTCTCTTCCACCCTTCATCCCTCCCTAATGAACCCTTGATAATTTATAAATTATTATTATTTTTCATGTATTATACTGAAAAATGTCTCCCTTCACCCACTATTCTGTTGTCTATCCCCCTGGGAGGAGGTTATATGTAGATCATTGTGATTAGTTTCCCCCTTTGTATCCCCACCTTCCCATCACCCTCCTGGTATTACCCCTCTCATTATTGATCCCGAGGAGTTTATCTGTCCTAGATTCTCTGTGTTTCCAACTCTTTTCTATACAGGTACAGTGTACAGGTTCTGGTTTAGCTGTATATGTGAGGTAGAATTGGGGTAATGATAGTGGGTGGTGGGAAGGAAGCATTAAGGAACTAAAGGAAAGTTGTATGCTTCATAGGTGCTATGCTGCACCCTGACTGGCTCATCTCTTCCTTGTGACCCTTCTGTACGGGAATGTCCAATTATCTACAGATGGGCTTTGGGTCTCCACTCCGCCCTCCCCATCATTCACAATATATGATTTTTTGTTCTTGGTCTTTGATGCCTGATCCCATTGACACCTCATGATCACACAGACTAGTATGCTTTCTCCATGTGGACAAAAGAAGCCCATTTTATAAAAGCAGACGAGAATGTATTTCGTATGGAAGAATATTGCTTTTAACACTGGTGAATTTAATAAAATCATCTGTTAATAAAAGGAATATAACAAAATTCATGGAGCCCCCCAAATATATATATATATACTTCTCTGTTGGAATGTATAACTTGTTGAAATAAAGACTAACAAACCAACAAATTACTGTTGAGGTTGATTTTGACTCAGAGTGATCATGCAGGTTAGAGTAGAACTGCTTCTGAATATATCTATTATTGTTTAAAGGAACAGGTGAACTATCTTTCTTCCACCTAGCGACTGGTGGATCTATACCACTAACTTTATAATTCACAGCTCAATGCCTAAGCCACTAAATTGTTAAGGCTTCCTTTGACATAAAGAGGACCATGTACATGGAGAATGGCATATTTTATATATTGGAAGACTATTGTTAAGATTGCATTGTGCTTGTGCATTGGGCTGTTTACAGCAAGGTGAGCAGTTTGAAACCTCCAGCTGCTCTGCGTGGGAGAGAGGGATTTTCCACTCTCACAAGGAGTCACAGTCTGAGAAATTCACAGGGCAGTTCTATTCTGTCCTAGAGAGCCATCATTGTCAGCGCTAACTTGTTGGCAGGGGGGGTTGGTTTTGGTGTATTGATAAGGAATCATTATCTCCCAATTGGTCAACAGATTCTATGCAATATCGATAAGAAACAGGATGTGAGATTCAAAATTCAAGATGGCAGGTTAATATGAACATACTATCCAGTCCACAAGAAAGATGGCAAAAACAAGTAAAATAGAAATGGAGGACAATCATGGAACCCAAAGCTTCAAAGGAAAGGATGAAGTAGATCAGTCACTGATGAGAGGAAGAGACTGAAGAAAGAAAGACAAAAAAAAGGCACGCAGAGTAGATAAATGCCCACCAGCATAGTGTGGTTATTTTCAATTGTTGCAAGCAACAGCACCCATATCGGTGATGACGGTCTTCTCTCTTATCTTGCACAATCACCTGGCCACTACCTGCCAACAGACAATCAGACTCCACCACCCTTACTGCCAGTGAAGTGCTCTTTAGTTCTTCCCAGACCCTCTATTTTGTATTTCTTCCTAATCCCTAACCTGAATGTGTGTGTGTGTGTGTGTGTGTGTGTGTGTGGCAAAAGGTCCACCTTGCACTGCCTCTCCTGTTAGCAGCACATGCCCTGACCTATTTAATCGTAGTGGATTGGTTGTGCATCATCCTGTGGCATGAGCCTAGCATTTCTGTCTTACTTGTTTGATGGGATGTGCTTTTGTCAGTACTATGCTGCTTCAGGATTGGAGGGAGGCTTTTCAACCACCTGTCAACCTTACAACCTTACAACCTTTTTGTTGAAAGCAAGGAGGATTTGAAGAAATTACAACTCAAAAAAAAACCTTCCCAACTGGACCATTAGGCAACAGCGTGATAAAAGGAAAAAAGATTGAAGCTGCCAAGTATTTCATCTTGTATGTTTCCAAAATTGATGTTCACAAGTCAAGAGCTAAATGATAGATTGCACTGGGTAAATCTGCAGCAGATGATTCTTTAGAGTACTGAAAAACAGGCATGTTACTTTGAGGATAGAGGTGCACCTGACCTCTTTCGTATGGCATTGAATAAGGAAGACTGAAGAAGAATCAATGCATTTGAATTATGGTGCTGGCAAAGAATACTGAAAGTACCACAATTGTTAAACGAACCAACAAATCTGTCTTTGAAGAAGCACAGTCAGATGCTCCTTAGAGGCAAGGATAGTGAGACTTGTTCTCAAGTACGTTGGACATGCTTTCAGGAGAGACCAGTCCCTGCAGAAGGACATCACACTTGGTAAAGTAGAAGGGCGGTGAAAAAAAGATGTCCTGAGGCAAGATGGATTATCATCATTGCTGCAACAATGGTCTCAAACCTAAGAGGAATTGTGAGGATTAAATAGACCCAGGCAGTGCTTCATTTTAATGTATCCAAGGCTGCTATGAATCAAAACCAATTTGATGAAGCACAAGAACCAAAATCACATTTTAAACATTCCCCCCTACTTTTTCCTCATGTTTTCCTTTATCTGTGCTTACTCATTAGTCCTTGTTGAACAGTTTATATGTGGTAAAAAACCAGACAACTATTCACTAGGGATTAGTACGTGAATCTTTTCTTCTCTTACTTAATGGAAAACCCATTTCTGCTAGAAAGGGATCAGGGTCACATGACATGGCCTTCCTTCTCTTGCCTCAAGGAAGCACAACTCTGAGATACAGTTGTGCTCCAGACTTTAGGATCAAGCCAAGTTTGTGACTGCATGTATTTATTGCCCTTGCTCTAATTAATTTTTTTGAACTGCCCACCATGTGGATAGCAGCTCAATATGTAACCACTACACCACCAGGGCTTTCTTCTAATTAAATTTTTTTAATTGTAACTTGGAGGTTTACATTTGAGATAATTAATTTTGTATTTCAAAGTCTCAATTGTCAACGAAGCTTCACCACAGTGTACCCCTGCCCTACCTATTCCTTCCTGCCCCTGCCCTCTCCTGTGGGTGCTCACTTCTATTTTCTTCCAGTCAGCACTCACCCACCAGCTAGCTCCTTGCTTCAGTTCCCCTCTCTTGCCTTCCTCCCTTTGACAAACCAAAATGTCTACTTCCTTTGGCATGAAAATCTTGACACCCCCCACCTTTCCTTATAACAATGATGCGATGAGACTATCAATGGCACACTCATTTACTGTCCTTCTCTTTTCTATTGTGTTTATCCATGATGTTAATGAGTTTTCATGAGAGGAGTTATTGATAAAATGTTTGCACCAGTACACTGGGTCAGGTTTACTTTTGAAAAAAAAATCAATCACAGTACCTTACCCATGCTGCACACACAAAATTTAGAGGAGATGAGTGGTTATTTAACTGTGGAGACTAAACCTACAAACATTTTATAAGAATACACAGAAGAAATTCTTCATAGCCTTGGATTAGGCAAAAAGAGTTTTACAGTGGAGAAGGCCTAACAACCTTAAAATAGCACAAGTGGGACTTCATCAAAACTGAACTCCTCTTAAAACAAAACATAAAAGAATGTAGAGTTAGGAGAAAAAATATTCACCGTCTATCTGGCTAACAAAAGACATGTGTATGAAGTTCAAATCAGGGAAAACAAATAGATGTGAATTAATGGCTAAGTTGAGGAGAGGAACCCAGGTAAGCACTGTAAAGGGGAATCAGCAGACCCTGAGTGGGTTAGAAATGATCTGTATTTCTGTCTGGTTTGTAGTTCATTTGATCTACAGAATATAAGGTTTGAGCAAAAGCAGTGCCCTTGAGAGTCAAGCAATTGAGTAGATTAAAATTCTATCTCGGCAAAGATTATTTAAAAGTTTCTAGAACTGAAAAAGAAAATGCATTTATATAATCTAAAATCAGTATTCTATAGTTGATAAATAGAAAAAGACAGCTAAAGAAAGAAGAATCCAATAATAGGTGAAGATTAGAGGTGATTTAGGAGAATATTATTATTATTTTAGAAAACAAAAGCATGGCATTTTTTTCAAAATAAAAGGAAGTTTGAAAGGGAACATTGCAACTTGCTGGGGGCGAAGTTTCATGTTTATGACAAACTATTTTTCCTTTTAAACAAGCATCATATGCTTATTGTCAGAGATAGCAATGTTTTGTACAAATAAAATAAATCAAACATTGGACACTGGGAATCATAATTGAGTGCTCTGTTTATCCATATGTCTGCAGAGAAATTAAAAAACAAAAACAAAAGTAAAGCCTAACTGCCATTAGGTCAATTCTGACTCAAAACAACCCACAGCACAGAGCAGACCAACCCTTGCAGGTCCCTCAGGCTGCCCCAGTGTGGGGACAGAAGGCCTCCTCTCACTCCCCGGGGAAATGCAAAACCAGACCAAACTCCCCGCCAGGAGTTGATCCCGACTCACAGTCACCTCAAAAGTCCAAGGAAAAATTGCATCTTTAATTTAATTTTTCCATAAAGTTTCTAAAGCCTCTCTTATTTTCCCCAGAATCATTTGCTTTAAAGTTTCAAGCAAAACAGGTACCAATTTTAACCACAGATGACAATTTTAAATTTAAACAATATTTTTTGAAATGTAAAAAAATATTAAATATTTTAACTATACCTGTAATAGGTTTTCTTTAAAATAAAACAAAAATAAAAACATAAGGATGAGTGAAGGTTTAGGTCAACGGTTCTCAAACTGTGGGTCGTGACCCCTTTGGGGGTTTCATGACCCTTTCACAGGGTCGACTGATTTATAACAGTGGCAAAATTTACAGTTATGATTTAGCAACAGAAATAATTTTATATTGGAGGGTCCAAACAATATGAACTGTATTAAAGGGTCATGGCATTAGAAAGATTGAAAACCACTGTTATAGGTAGATCAAAATATACAAAATAAAAGAAAGGGAAAAAGGAAAATATTTCAAATAAAATAGGATTGTGGGCAGGAAATGTGGTTGAAGCAAAGATCAAATGATATTTGGAGATAATATTTCCTAGAACTTATTTTGCTATATAACATGGCATCAAATGATAGAAATTAAATCAAGTCAGGGGAATATGAAAAAATTAAAATTGTGAGATGAGTACTCTGACAGATGGCTAGCACTGGTCTATAACTTTTCACATTGGCTAATGAAAATATATGAGCATAGGATACTGAAAAAATATAATAATTAGAGGCTATATATTGAATTCATATATATTTTAAGAAATGCAATGCCCCATTTTTAGGCATCATATAACATTAATAGATGTAGATTATATGCCTGTCTCCTAAGAAAACTTCAATAGATTTTCAATGCAAACAGAAATTAATTTTTAAAAATTGAACAGTGAAAACAGGAAAGGTTTTGGAAATATTTTTTAAGATAGAAGAAGTGTTGTAGCTTTGTGAGCTTTATAGGAAACAGCAAAAATGAGAAATTGTATGAAGTATAAGGTTCCAACCACAGGACCCTTGTCATGCCAGGTAAACATCATGTTTCCAAATGTTGTAGCTAAATCAATATTCTTGGCTGTTTCATGATAACCAAAGACACTGAATATATCAGAATATGGTTTTATTCTCGTTTGAAAACAGTATCATAAAAACCAAGGAAGGAAGTTGCAGAAAGAAAACAACCAAAAGTAACGAAGTTTAAGAGTAGAATTGACCAAGAACTGAACATATCTGGGCAAAATAAAAATCACTAAAGTGGGAAAACTTCTGACAGATCTAGCCTGAAGAATTAAAGAAAATCATTAAAAAGGGAAAAGGCAGACAAACACCATAATTTATTCAGAAAGACTCCTGCCCAAGGGACTTTTAAGAATATGTAGGGGGAAAGGTTCTAACAATGAATTCACGACCGGTTTGGCATAGACCGCCTGACTGGGCTGATAAGCCTGAGGAAAGTGAGGCAGTGATCAAGCTTACCTCCAGAAGGCTTAGTGTCAAGACGATTTCATGGATAAATCCTTCCCTATTGTCAACCATCAGATTGTCTTTTAGTTGACACAAACTACTCAAAACATGTATTAAGATGCAAAGTTTATTTTACAGCACTGCTATAATTCTGATTCCCAAAGTCTACTGTATAAATGCATAAAAGCAACTATAAATAAAATCTTCATTATGTAAACATCAGAATGTCCTGTTACATAATATAGCTATTAAAATGCAACCTTAGCACATCAATGTTCCTTTAAAAAGCATAATTCACTCTGAGTGAACGTGCTGCCCCTCCTCCTATCCCCCACCTTGGAAAAGCAAAGCAGGTTAATATGAAGAACTCTCTTAAACATCAGAAATTTACCGCACATATATGCTCATTCTAGTACATATTAAACCTTAATTCAGGAAAACTATTATCTGTTTCTGTGAGAAATCTGATGCATAAATTGAAATAAAAATGTGTATTATCTGCTTTCTATACAAGAGGGCTGGTGCCTTTCCTCTACCAATCCTCCTTCCAGCTGACCTTCCTCTGCACACAGTTCTAGCATGGAAAACAACTGTCAAGCTGGCTCTCCACTTTTGGAAGCCTATAGGTCAAAGCTTCGGTGCCCAGAGTTGCTCTCCTAGCCTAACGCACTTGCTTTGTCCAGAGTTTCCCATCGTAAATGGTGCAGTTGATCATCTAGCTCTTCCAAGGACCTGTGCAGGACCATCCTTTGCATATTATTGAGAGGCAAAGGGAGCATTGGAAGCAACTTTCAGGCACAAAAAGGAAAGCAGGTGGTTGTATAGCAAATCAGATAGAAAGATATGGAGACAAAGGAAAATATTTTTTACTTATATTTTTTAATCAAAAGCTAATTTAGAGGGTCTGAATTAATCTATTTTCTTGAGGAAAAAATAAAGGTATGTATATTTATGTCCATCTAGGAAACAGAAAAATTGCCAAGGATTTTTCTCTTGTTTGGATCCACAATCAAGAAAATCAAGACTGCTGCTCATGGAAGCAGCAGTCAAGCTACGAAAAACTTAATTTCATTTGGTAAATCTGCTGCACAATACAACTTTGGACTATTGAAAAACAAGGATGCTATTTTAAGGATTAAGGTATGCGTGGAACTAGCCATGGTATTTTCCATTGCTTCATAGGCATGTGAAAGTTGAACATTCAATAAAGAAAATTGAAGAGGACTCAATGTATTTGAATTGTGGTGCTGTAGAAGAATGATGGACTGCTGAAAGGACAATCAGATCTTCTTGTGGAAGAACAATAGGGTCAGAGTGCTCTTTAGAGGTAAGGTCTTATGTCCTTAAGACATGTTGCCAGGAGACACCAGTCCCTGGAGAAGGACATCATGTTTGGTAAAGTTGAGGGGCCGGGAAAAAGAAGAGCTTGAAGGAGCTCCATCCATGTGGCTGCAACAATGGGATCAGGTATAAGAACAGTTTGAGGCTAGTGCAGGAACAGGCAGTGTTTTATTCTGTTGTGCATAAGGCTGCAATGGATCTGAACCAACTCAAAGGCACCTGTCAACAATAGAAGGAGTCCCAACATTTGGCATTGCCATGAAAATGAGCATGCTAAATAACTGGGATTTAATTTTCTATGGCTGTTGCCAGCTCTGATCAATTAAATAAAGTAACAAAACAAAAACACAAGTCACTGTCATCACATTGACCCCAAGGCATTGCAACCCAGCAAGACAGAGTTGAATTGTCCTTGAGTTTCTAGATCTCTGGTTTCTACATTTGTAAGGGAGTAGAAAAGCTCAATGTTACCCCCCAGATCTGCTATTGGTTTACAAATTGTAGCCTCGAGGTTGGCCGCCAATGCGTAACCCACTGGTCTTCTCATTCAACTCTGCCATGCAGTCAGTGCTGACTCAGCCATCTCACTCAATCCACTGCCATCCACGCAGCGCTGACTCACAGCGATGTTCTATGGGTTTCTGTGAATGTTCCTGAAAGAACAGTCTTTTGCCCATGGAGCTGCAGGTGGACCGTGCGTGTCATCATCCAACATGTAACCACTGCACCACTGGGGCTCCCCATCAGGGCTGGCTCAACTCATGGCCAGAGTGAAGTCAGTCTCAGAACAACTGCATAGACAGGGTAGGGCTGACCTAGGAGGTTTCTGAGACTAAATTTTGTAGGTGTAGATGGCCTCCTCATATTCCTGAGAAATGGTGACTGGTTTTGAACTACAGACCTTCTTAGTAGCCAATTCATAAGCACAACACTGCCAGGGCTAAATAATATCAGGCAAGGAAAACAAAAAAAAAGTGACATATAACTGAATTACAAACTTAATGCCATTGAGTTGATACCAACTCAATGTGAGCATATAGGACAAGGTAGAACTGCCCTTGTGAATTTCTGAGACTGAAACTCTTTACAGGAGTACAAAGCTCTGCCTCTCTCCTGCAGACAAGCTGTAGGTTTTAAACAGCCACCCTTGAACAGTGCAACCCGATGCATAACCACTACAACACCCATGATATTACTAGAAATGCAATATCTATATGCCTTAAAAAATAAGATTATAGACCTAAAAAGTTAAAGAGGAAACAAAGGATTCAAACAATGTGAGGAGGAACATTGAAAAAGTTAAACAAAAATATATTTGCTCTTATGCTCACAATAGCATTTAAAGTAATTAAAAATACCAATGCTTAACTATAAACATCCTATAAACTATAAACTTCACTTTGTGTTTTGATACTCCTGGGGACCAGTTCAAAACCACCAGAAGTCCCATGGGAGAAAGCTTGGCCTTTTTATCCCAGTCAACACTTAGGGTCTAGGAAACCCACAGGGGTTTGCTATGAGGAGAGAGGGGGAGAGAGGAAGAGGGAGGGAGGGAGGGAGGGAGAGAGAGAGAGAGAGAGAGAGAGAGAGAGAGAGAGAGAGAGAGAGAGAGAGAGAGAGAGAGGAGAATTGAATAAGAAAAGTAAACATGCTAAATTTTTACAAAGCAAGAGATTTGATACTACATGTGTTAAAATTTTGCAGAGCTAGATATTGGATACTAAAGTATTATATACTGACTGCTTTCTGTAGTTTTCTGTATG
Organism: Nesogale talazaci; assembly: GCA_004026705.1. Lineage (NCBI taxonomy): Eukaryota > Metazoa > Chordata > Mammalia > Afrosoricida > Tenrecidae > Nesogale > Nesogale talazaci. The sequence goes on along the minus strand of PVJH01020679.1, from coordinate 18,332 downwards.
TTAAATTTTTGACAGGTTTAAAAATGGAGAATACACACCTATTTTAATGGGTCTAATCTTTTAATTTAAATAATGGATCAAGTAGAAATTCAATGGTTAGCCAGGTAGCTTTAAAGTTTGATTTAAAAGATTCAAGATTAGTCAAAAAACGGGAAAAGAAAGACAAATGAGAGAATATTCTCTAAGGACTATTGCCAGCCCAAGATTTGGAGCAGGCTTAACTATCGCTTCCCCATGTTCTTTCCTGCATGCTTGCCTCCGCACTGTTCCTGTGGGGCTTCAGTTGATGCATGCTGAGCTGTGTGGGATTGCTCCACAGATCACTTAATCTCTACCCATCGCCTTTGTGCATTTCCTTCCTTTTTTATTTTGTAGCCATTGCTATCATGGCCAGATCTCACTAATCTTTCTTTTTCAGCATCTAATGTGTTATTTATTAATCTTGTTGGGTAAAATTTTCATTTTAGACATTGGATTTTATATCTCTAAAAAGTATGCTTTCTCACTTTATTCACATTTTCTAAATTCTAAAACGTACTCAAGATATTTCAAAACATGCTGAAATCATGCTCAAAATATTTTGAATAGATCATTTTCAATCTTGTCTTTCAGTTTGCCCTGGTGTCGTAGTGAGTAAGCACAAGGTCTCTAATTGACATTCAGCAGTTCGAATCCATCAGTTATTCCACAGAAGAATGACAGAGTTTTCTATTTCTGCAAAGAATTACAGACTCAGAAGCTAATAAGGACAGTTCTATCCTGTCCTAAGGATTCAATAGGAGCCAGATTTTACTTGATAGCAATGAATTTTAGTTTCCAAATCCTGTATCTGATATTTCTCTCTGCTTCTATTGGTTTTTATTAAGAGTCACATAGAAGCACCTGGTCCCCTAGCCTACCTTCTTCTAGTCACTATTCATTGGACATTATGAATGCTGCATTGTTAAAAGTTTCGCTTTCTTAAGTTCCTTTTAAATTTGTTGGAAGCTGGTAAATTTACTTATGGAAAAAGGTGATTCTTCCAAGATTAGCAATTGCATTTTGCTAGTGAAATTCTAAAGTAGTCATTAGGAGCAAATAGCAAACGGGTATTGTGCAAAAGGTTGGTAGTTCAAAGCCACCAGTAGTACAGAAAGGCCTGGTGAACCGCTTACTAAAAAGTTACAGACAAAAAACTCCTGTGGAGTAGTTCTACTTTATAGCATGTGGGCTTTCCATAAGTTGCAATTGACTAGCTAGCATTATGCTTTCTTTTCTTTTGCTTTTAATTTAGCACTTAGAAACCATGGTTCTTAGTGGGTCTCTTCTAATTGGCTTGAGGGACTGACTGAAAAGGTCGAGAATTAAACTGTCTCATAGAGCTGTCTCATACAATTTTGACGCCTTCGTGGTACAGTAAGTTAAGTGTTGTGTTGCTAACTGAAAGACTGGTTGTTCCATCTTACCAGCTGCTCAGCCGGAGAGAGATAAGGCAGTTTGTCCCCATTAAAAAAAGTCCAGCCTGGGAAACCTTATGGGTAGTTCTAAATTAGAATCCATTCAGCAGCCTGGTTTTCGGTTTGGAAACTTTGCAGAAGCTATTCTATTGCTTGCCTTCATTCATGGAATTTCACTCCATTCATGTGTAAATTGAAGGAATCCAATCATATTATTATGTCTTCACTAGTATTGAAAGTCTTCTGCCCTCCTGCTCCCATTCTCTTTGAACTGATCTTACAGCCATGCTAGTTCATACACTAATGTGTTAACTAACTCTTAATGCTTTGAATTATATTAATACTTTCAATTTTATGTAAAATTGCATCTACATCTAAATGCATATTCATGTCCATATTTTTATCTATATATAAATATCACAAAGAATGGGGAAACCCAAAGATTGCTTTTTTGGTCCTTCCTGAACAATATGCATGATGTGGAGCACCCCTCTATGCACAGTCTAATGTGGACAAAAAACAAGATTGATGCTCATGGGTAGTAAGTGTCATTACACAAAAGGATAAAAATCACACATAAATTATTCTTCAAGTCCCTAATGAGTTATCATCTTCTGAGAAGGGACTGTGCCAGCTGAGCAGGAGGAACTAGATCTGCAGTTATAATGACAGGAGACTAACATCATTTCCTCCTCTGGTTTCAGTTGTGATCTAAGAAAAGCATCAGAAGCTTGAGGAGTTTGACCATTGGCCAAAGCCTCCAAAGACAGACAGGGACTTGCTTGTGTCATCTGGGTTTGAGTGACTGTTAGGAGAGGCATATGAAGTTCTGGGAGGTGAGTACTCACTTAATATCTGGTCAAACTACCTTCCAGGAAACACAACTCTCAGAGCTGGAAAATGTCAAGTCATCAGTAACACAATGTTGCTTCTGACATTCAATGTCCCAAATGATACTGGACCATCATGAATAAGGGAATTTTTCCCCTAAACCTTATGTATTTCATTCTGGAACACTTATCAGAAAACCGATATACATTTATTTCTCTTTAAAAGTCACTCTCCTTGAATAAATGGTATTGTTCATGTTGGCTTTCCCTCAGTCTTTCTTGTCTTCATGAACAGTTCGAGAGAAATAGAGAAATAGGATGCATCTTGAAAGCACAAGAAATGCTGATGGAATCCAGATTTGGTCATCTCTAAAATTCTGTGTACTTTATTGAAATTTCCCTTCATGTTTTTTCTTCAGTTTGTCGTGGTGTCTCACTGTTGAAAATGAGGGTGCATTTGGTCTCCAGATTAATGAGTCCAACTCCTATCCCATTGCAGTTTTCCATGTTGTTTAAGGAAAAAGATCATAGACATACAAAGTAAGCACCATCGCATTAATAAGGATTATTAAATAGTGTGGTAGGGTGTTGCTAGGCTACCATTGTAAGGATCACTCATAAACTCAAATAGAGGTGAATCAATTAAAGTTCAAGTCAGCTTCTTAAACCTAACTTAAGTTATCTTTCTGTGGAGGGATTTCAAGTCTTGTATCTGAAAATATGCATCACAATGGAAATAAAGCTCCAATATACTTTTTGTGCTCTACAATAAAATTATTTAAGATATTATTCTGACAATCATCCAAAATATGTCATAGATAGAAAACCCATATTTTTAATGGAAAATCTATAGGGCCTGGTATCACAAATGAACATAATTTTATATTATTTAAGAAACATCTGGATCTGAGAAGTTTTAAAAGCTTTAAATGAAGCAATGTTCTAAGACATCATAATCTCTCCTGAAGAATATACAATTCTGTGAATAGTCATTAGCAAAATTTAGACATACATAGGATAAGAATAAAGCAAGGGGAAAATAGTAGTTAGAATATTGGGTAATAACTTATAAATACACTTTTAAAAGGTAAACCTTATTCATAAAGTTTAATCTGTATGACTCCATAAACTTTATTCCATATGAAATCATTTTAGAAAAGTGAACATGTTGCAAAGTAAAAAAAAAAAGATATAACTATACCTAAAAAAAAGATAAAGCTCTGAGAGTGCAAAATCATGAAAATAGATGAAGCAAATGGTTTCCCATTATGTCCAAATTCTTCCTTGAATCGCATTTGCTTTTGTTTGATCCATCTAGAGGCTCCAGTCTTCCAGATACAGTTTTAAAATGGCCCCAAAACAATTCTTAAGACTTTCATTCTATTTACACTTCTGTACTGTTTACAATCGGCAGGCCCTGGAAGGTCAGTAACCCATTCATTCAATTTTTCTTTCTGATGCCGTATTTTGGGGAACTATGATTAAGTTAGTGATACGTCATTCTCAGACCATGGAGGTGACAGTGTGTTTCCAGAAGACCAAGAAATCATTCATTCTATGTGAGGGCAGGGATCTTGCCTGTTTGGTTTAGAAAACATAGTTCTCATCTTCTTTTTCATGGCCCCATATTATGAGCAATATTGGAGAGAGCTCTCACTGGCTTCTTCTATCATTTCTTTAAAAAAAAACTTATCAAATAATATGCTGTGGTGCTTCTATGTGTTTAATTTTCTATCCTTAAACAACCTGGAAAGCTGCTGTCTCTGTCCTCATTGTCTGGGAAGAACAATGCCCCTCTGGAGTTTAATGAGTCAGTTGGTCACAGCCGTGCATCTGGTAAGCACTCCAGCGCTTTAGACCTGACCTTGTTAGATGATGCCCTGTCTTTCACTCTTTGTCAACTTTTCAGATGAGCCAGGTCAGCCAATGTGGAGATACTTTCCATTATAAATACAAATTAACCAAATTAACTGAAAACCAAGCAAGAACAAGAACAAGAACAATGAAAGAGATTACAGTGTCTAGTATCTTGGAGAACAAGTATCTATTGGCACCTATTTCATTTGCAGCACAAAGGCATGCCTAGATTTATTCGTTGTTGTGGTTTGCTGTCATAGATGGAGTGAGCATCAGTTCATGTTTATCTTATATATGACAGATTAAATAAGACATATACAAGGAGGTATGACAGAAACACTGCCCAGCCCTACACCATCTCTATGAACTACATTTTGGAGGAGTTGTAGTTGTAAAAAGCTAGATAACACATCAATGCCATATTAGCCCTTTAAACATGTACAATGATAGCAAATAAACACATTATTAAAAATTACAAGCATGTAATGTAACTTGGGTTATGTTTTATAAAGCAAGTTGCATTTGAATTCAACAATTTACACACATTTTGTTTCATGATATTGATTGTAATCCTCATTGGATATCAGAACTCATCCCAAGTCTTTCATGTGTTCACTATTACCATTGCACCTGTCATTTCTTCCTGCCTTAGGAACTTATACCTGAACAAATGCCGCTCTTTTGATCCCTTGTGATTTGTTGTTGTGAGATGGGTAGGCCTTACAGGCATTTGGCCGTGTAGATCATAACAAACTATGGATAGCATGGAAAAGAAGGGTAAATAAAGAATAGTTCATTCATTGTGTTCCTGGGGAACCAATAGGCAGTTAGTAGAATATAACAAGGGCCTTTTAGCTGATTCAAAATCAAAAGAAGTGTGGATAGGATTTATGTTCTTTCACCATACCTATTCAATATGCATGTTAAGGAAACACTCTGCAAATCTGGGCTGTGTAAAGAGAACATGGCATCGAGATTGGAATAAAGCTTATTACAGCCTGAAGTGTAAATCTGATGCAACTTTGCTTACTGAAAGCAAGGAACACTTATGATACATGTTGATGAAAATCTAAGAATACAGTCTTTAGTGTAGATTGCTATTCAGCACACAGAAATATAATAATATGGAAAAGGGATTAAAGATTAATGTTTTCATGGATTTTGCTAGAATTCACAATCCATAGTCATGGAAGCAACAGCCAAGAATCAAATTACGCATTTCATTGGATAAATGTGTCACAATATAACTCTTCACAGTGTTAATGAGCAAATATGTCACTTTGACAAGTACGTTACGAATCATCCAAGCCATGGTATTTTCAATCACCTCATATGCATGTGCAAGTTGGACAAGGAATAAGGAAGACTGTTCTTTGGACAAGTGATTGGAATAAAATGGTCTCTAGAAAAGGACATAAGCATAAAGGGACATTAAAAAGATCCTCAATGGTATGAATTGGCAAAGTAGCCACAAAAACGGGCTAGAACATAATATTTGTAGGGCTGGTTAAAACCACATTGTGCTTCATTCTACTGTACTTAAGGCTGCTATTTGGAACCCACAGGACAGCACTTAACAACAGCATTCTGATGCTACTGTTTTTCTTATAGACTTTGAATTGTTTAATTGGTTGAAAGTTGAGCCATGGGGTTAAGTTCAGTCCCAGGCTCAAAGGGCGTGTTAGGCCAGGTTGACTAGAGAAACAAATTCAGAGACTCTTATATATGTGGAACAGAGAGCTTTATATCAAAGAGCAAGTGCATATTAAGAAAACATCCCAGGCCAGTCCAGATCAAATTGATAAGCATGATATTACCCCATATAGTGATCATAGTTCATAAATTTCTTTCAGACTCATGCAGCACATTCAAATATATCATATGCAGGAAGATCACAGGCTGGAGAGTAAAAAGTCTTGTGGATCCAAGAATGATGGAAGCATCTCAGTGCTGGCGTGGATCTTCATGTGGCTCCTCCACCTCTCTTAGTGTAACTCCTCAACAGGAAGGTGAAGTAGAGAGAAAGATGAAGTTCCCCGAATCCTCTTGAGAAGGTCATGTCCACAAGGAGGCATCATCAAGCTGTGACCTGATTGACAGGGTAGACTTCACTCCTTCATTGTTACTACCTTCAAGTTGCCATGAGATAATGTAAACACTGCAAAGGATGATGAAGGTCCATCCTCTCACGGTTGCCTCCCATCTCCATCAGACTAGTAAACCTGGTTTTATTTTGATTTTGAGTTTTGTTCCATATTTTTCCCTACTATACACAGGAGCTTCTTTTATGATCCCTCCCAGGGCAGTGACCAGGAGTAACTGAACATCATCTTGTTCTTTGGTTTCAGGTTCCTGGATGCCGAGGTTTGCATTGTCAATTAGTCTCATGTGAGTTTCATTTTCTTCACTCTTCTTTGGTGATTACAACATCAATCTTCAGTGGCCATTCAAGAGCTTTTAAAACCCCACATTGTCCTGACTAAAGGAGGATGTAGAATTGTTAGGTTGGGCAATCGCCCATCAATAAAATCTAAAATCTTTGTTGTGGTTACTAAGTCAATCAATCTCATTGAGCGTTTTCCTTGTTTGGCTGATTCTCTACTTAATAAACCATGATATCCTTTTATACCAGTTAGTCTTCTCTGATGATGTGACCATAGTAAGTGAGTTGAAATCTAGCCATCCCTCCTGTTAAGGAACATCCCAGATGTATTTCTTCTATAGAAGATTTGTTCATTTTCCTGATATCCATGGTATATTTAACATTCGTGCCTAGCATATCAGCTTAAATGCATCAGCTCCTCTCTGGTCTTCCTTTTTCACTGTATAACATTTGGTGGGACTAAAAAGACCATACCTTGGTGAGGAGTACCATTGTCATCAAAGTATTTTCTTTACTTTTTCAGAGTTTAAACCAGTCTTTTGTAGAATTTTCCCATGTAATATGTTGTCTAATTTTATAAATGTTATTTCCATGGATGTTGATTATTATCCAATTAGAATAAATTCATTAACAACTTCCATTTCTTCACCGTTTATCATGAAGCTTATCAGACCAGTTGTGAGAATTTTCTTCCTTTAATTTTACACTTAGATGTAATAATTTATATAGAATACGGTATTCTTTTACTTCCATCTTAAAGTTTTCTTTATTTCCAGCAAGTGATGTTGTATAATCTTTATATTGCAGTTTTTTAACAAGTTTTCCTTGTACTTTGATGCTGGATTCTTATTCATGTAGTCCATCTTCTCAGATTCCTTGTTAGGCATCCAGATTGTCCTTACTAGCTCTTTAAAAACAGCAGGTAACTAAACCTTTATGTGACTCCAATTACACTTTTACTCACTGGGCAAATTATAGTGACTATTTCATAGTACTGGCTCTATTGGGGGTGTAGTAGTTATACATTTGGTTGCCATCCACAAGATTAGCAGTTTGAAACCACTGGTGGCTCTGTGGGAGAGAGACTGGGCTTTCTCCTTCTGTGAACAATTATAATCTCAGAAACCAACAGGGGGTTGCTGGGAGTCAGCATTGAATCATTGGCAGTGAGCGTGGTTATTTCATCATACAGTTGAAATGTTATGACAAATAAAAGCCTTACACACATTTCTCGACATATGATCAGCATTTGTAAATGTCAGTTAAAGTTCCATATACTGTCAGACATGTATTACATGTTTACTAAATAAGTACTGTTAAGTTGATATTTTAAAAGAATAGAGTAGGCACTAATGACCCAGAGCCTTGTGAATCAAAGACATTTCAGGAGTAGCAGAATCACAACACCTTAAACTTGATAGAAATGAAAATTCATGGGCCTCAACTCAGACCTGTTGAATTTAATTTTCTGGGATGGGACCAAGAAATTACTATTTTAACACACTCCCCAATTGACTCTTCTATGTGTTAGTTTGATAGCCACTGATGGAAAATGTGAAGAATGATTCAATTAATTGTTTTTAATGTAGTGAACACTGTGTGACTGATAAGTGCTACTAGATGGTCAAAGAATTCTTTCCCATACCTATAAAGCATGTTTTTATAAAGGGAATGAAGACTGTGAGCTTTTCAGTGGCAGTGATTGTTTGTGCTATCTTTGACTTCAGAGTGCAGACATACACTTGTAATTCAAAGACTAATTTTAACTGATCAATGGTTTCCTTAAATATCTTTTCAATCAACTAGAAAATCTGCCTGTTCATTAGGTTAAATTTTTTGTTAGACTTGTTTTAGTTTTATAGCTAAATCAAAATATAAATGTTGGAATATGTTGGGCATATATAGAATATAATTTTCTGAACCCTTAAAAAGCTTCTCTAGGAGTAAAAATAAAATCAAATTTATCTCTATATCACAATCAAAACATAAGTTGCTAAAATGCTGGCTAATATTCACAGTTCAAAAATCAGCAAATGGTATGGAGAATCATTATAAAATGATAATTGCTTTCTTTTTCTGAAAGGAAAAAAAAAGCAAACTCGACATTGAAGCACTAATTAAAGATCGAACACAGGGATTCATCTTGCTACCTTTACCATAATGGCTATCATTATCGTCAACTTGTGGGGGAATCTGTTTGCTTCTTAGTCAAAGAGGACAAGGTCTGCACCTTCCATGGCTCATGACCTGTGGGAGAATGCCTCAGCCATGGGAGCTGATGAAGCTGGGGCAGGCCTATCTCTCCACCTGAGATAAACAGACAATTACCTCCTGTTCCCTAACTAAAGTTGCAGAATAAGCGTGTATACTTATCAGTTACGTCATGTTCCCAGCCTCATTTGCCCCTTCCATCTATGAAAAACTTAACTGATATGCTATTGATTCTTTGCAAACCTTCAAATTGTGAAATGTCCTTTTGTGTAACTGTGGCACAAGATGCAGGCTGTGTGGCAGGAAGAGTATTTAAGACTGTCTTTAACAAAGCCCAGGACCTTTGTGTGTCTATACCATAGTGATGCCAGTGTCATACATTTTGGCTATCCTTTTTGTATGTGTTTCCTCATTGCAAAGCATGACTCCATTCAAATCCTTTATAAATGTAAGATAAAAGAACCAATTTCTATGTTACCTTACAATGAAGTACAACTATTTTACCTACTGTGATGTTGGGGTGCTATGCAAATCATTACACATTATGTCATTTAATTAGCTATAGGGAAAATAACTTAGGCACTCTAAGATCTTTTTACCATTTTGAAGCCTCACTTTAAACTAAAGATCAACAAGGTATCGAGACAGGGAAAAAAATACTATGTTTAGACATAACTGAGAGATCATGGACATCACCAGATTGTACCCTTATAAAATTTAGAGTTATTGAGATAATTAAATTATATATAGTCTTTAGCTCCTATGTGTAGAGATTCAATAAGAGTGGTTGTGTTGTCATTACTATATTTTTACAAAGTCATTTTATTGGGACTCATACAACTTTTATCACAATCCATACATCCATTGAATCAAGCATGTTTGTACATATGTTGCCCTCATTTTTCTAGATACTTACTTTCTATTGAGCTCTTGGTATCAGCTCCCCCCACTCACCATAATCCCCTGATTATATATTGTTATTATTTTCATCCTTCACAATGACGGCTATTTCCCTTCCCCCATGTTTTCTCTTCTGTAAAGGGATATATGATTATGTGCCAGTCATTGCAGTTGGTTCCCCCTTCTCCCCTTCCTATTTCCCTTCACCCTACTCTTCTGGTATCACTATTGCCACTCCTGTTCTTGGACTCTGTGTGTCATGAGCTCCATCCCTTTCTATACCTGTGTACATGTTCTAAACAAATCTGAATTGAAAAGCAGCACTGGGGTCATAGTAGTGGAGTGGAGAAAGTCTCAGGAACCCAGAGGAATATGATGTGTTTCATGGTCACTCATCACTTTCCTGTAGTCCCTCTGTGAAAAGATTATCCTGTACAAGGAAAACTGTAAGACCCAATTATAGGAAACCAAAAGCGACTTCCACAAATGGACTAATATTCCATGTTTATAAATCAGAAGACCTGATACAGTAAAGATGTCTATCCTACCCAGGAACTTTATAAGTTTAATTCTATGCTGATTCATATCCCAACAACCTTCTTCAAAGAATTGGAAAAATTGAACTGTAATTTCATATGGAGAATGAAAAAGCCCAGAATTAGCAGAGAACTCCTCAAGAAGTAGGACATAGTTGGAGGGCTACTTTCACACCTCCTACACAGCCACAGTGGTCAAAACAGCATGGTACTAGCATAATGACAAATACATAGATCAGTGGAAAATAATAGAAAATTCAGAAATAAAACCATCCACACATAGACAACTGATCTTCAATAAGGGCCCCCAAAGTGGTAGTCCAGTGCCCTATTTAACAAGTGGTGCTGGAAACAATGGAAATCCACATGAAGAAAAATGAAACAAGAAGTTTACCTCACCCCATGCAAAAGAACAAACTCAAGGTGAATCACTGATCTAGAAGTAAAACCCCAAAGATCAGACCCATTAGTGAAGGAGTCGGGAAAGCTTAAACATCTTGACCCAGGGCGTATGAAGGCTAACTGCACTAGGTACACACACTAGGTACACACAGGGGGACCTGAAATTGACAAATGAGATTTACTAAGGATAGAACACCTGTGTGCATCAAAAGATTTTTACCAAGAGGGCAACAAGGTTACCCACAGACTGAGAGAGGATTTTTAGCAACAACAAAACAAAGGGCTTATTACAAAAATCAAGATGACCCTTTGAAGAAGTGGGAAAAAAGAATTGAAGAGAAGTCTCACTAGGGAGAAGATCTATATGGCAATAAACATATGAGAAAATGCTCCCCATTACTAGTCATCAGAGAAATGCAAATGAAAACAACCATGAGATACTATCTAACATTTTTGAGGATAGCCCAAATCATAAAATCAGAAAGCAACAAATATTGGAGGGAATGTGGCATGATAGGAACTCTCCTACATTGCTGTTGGTCTTGTAGATATGTACAGCTGCTTTGAAAAGTGATCTACCAGGCTGAGCCCCGGTGGTGTAAGTGATTGAGTGCGGGACTGCGGCCTGCGGGCTTGGCAGTTCAAATCCAGCGGTGGTTCTCAGGAGCTGTGCTGGATAGCTCCCACGACCACCAGAGGGCAGTGATGTCCCAAAAAACAAAACAAAAAAGAAAAGTGATCTGGCAATATTTCAAAGAGATGGAAAGTGAGCTTATGACCCACTTATCCTTCTTTTGGGCATATACCAGAAGAGGTAAGAAATAAGCCATGTTCTGGCATATGTGCTACAATGTTTATTGCAACACAATTCACTATCACAAGGTTTGGAAACAATCTAAATTTCCATCTGTAGAAGAGTGGGTCAGTAAACTCTGGCACATACACACAATCAAGTACTATGCGTCACTAAAAAGCACTGATGAGCGCATGAAACATGTCTTTTCATGGGAAGAGTTGGAGGAAATGATGGTAAGCAAAGTCAACCAATCACAAAAGAAGAAGTACAGCATGAGTCCCCTGAGGTAAATGTAGTCAACACGGTAGGTATAGAAGAGAAGCCACCTAGATCATAGCATATGGGTGAAGATATATGGAATCAGGATGAGGTTGGACTAAACCTAAGGAGGTTCATGTTGATCCTACATAATAAAAGAAAAAGGAGGGAGAGGGAGGGAGAAAATGTGGGGTTGAAAATAAAATGATGATGGAGGGAGCAGGACACTTTTCCACCTAGGGGGAGAGTACTGGTCTTGTCTCCACAGAATCTGGAGTGGGCATGTAGATGCTACCATGAAGCACCATACCATGAGGACAGCATCGTCACTTGGAAGGATGCATGAAAACAAAAAGCTACAAGATGGCCCCAACCAGAGCCAAACTGACCCTCTCCCTGGAAGTGGACATGGCGGAGAGTGGAACTGAACCTTCAGGTTGAGGAGTGGAGCCAGCATGCCACACTCACATGGAGGCAGGCAGGGAGGGAGGGAGGAGGTGAAAGAGAGAGCCAGACTGGACCTGACACTGGCACAAAAAGCTCAGAGGATGACATGCCTATGGGGCTAATGGGTCAGGGAAGGGACTGTGTCATGCTATCCCCTGACTGGAGCAGACTGTGACAGAGTGCATTTCTGGGGTCACATGGGGAGACAGTGTGGTCTGAACACCCCCAAATGGAGTGAACTAAGAAAGGAGCATACCAGATCATCAGCTGGAGCAAAGCAGAGCTACGAAACCCCTGAGGAGTCCCCAAGGGAGTGCTCCAGGCTGGGAGGGGCAGCTTCTGCACAGTCTTGAACAGACTGTCAGCGAACAGACCCAGGATTTTTGTATATTTCTTTTCTTTTTTTATTTTATCTAAATTTTATTTTTTCTTATTTATTTACTATTTTCATTTTTTTAAATCAGGTTGGATTATGTCATAGTCGGTGTACCTGCCTATATAGGATAGGCGCAGAACACATGTCCACGGAGAAAACAGTGGAATCAAGGGTCCTGGGGAGACCTGGGAGGTGAGGGTGATGGAGGAAGAGGGTGCCATGGACATGAGAAGAACTGGGGTGTTGGATTCGATAAGAAGAAGAAGATGGGGATCTGGGATGAGGCTGGGAGGTTAGAGCAACTGTGAACTAGCTAAGGGGAGATACCAAGAGGCAGAAATAAGGGGAAAGTGACAGTGGGGCAGGAGGAAAGTAAAAGAAAACAGAGGAAGGACAAAGGAAGCAAAAGCAATGGATAGAGGCATAAACATAGTGGTGTGCATATGTCAATACAATAATCCACAAAAATAAAGGCTTTGGCAAAATATATGGTAATGCACTGCGGTAGGGGATGTTCTTTGGACCTCTGCTCATATCCTCCCTCAATACAAGAACACTTTGTTCTAACCAATCAGCAGTCTGACAGTTGCTGAAGATAAAACAGGTGCTAAGCAAATGTGGGGAAGAAGGCAATGGTGCCCAGCTATTAAAAGATCCAGAGTCTGGGGTCCTAAAGGCTTCAAGTTACCCAAGCAATCATTAAACAGTAAAGCAACAAGTCTATAGAAGCAGCACTCCGCTGGTGCAATTATGAAAAGTCATAGGAACCAGGTAATAGGCATCAGCAGGCACATAACTAACAAAAACATATCGCTGAGGATGAGGGGCCTGGAGCAGAGATCCAAAGCCCATCCGTAGACAGCCATGTCTACTTTTGTTATGCAACTTGAAAAGCATCCTTCTTATTCCATGTCAGATTAGAAACCAAACAGAAATGGAATGTGGAAGTTACAATATGAGGATTGTAATCAATGTCATTAAGTAAAATATGTATGAATTATTGAGTGGAAAACTATTTTTCTTTACAAACCTTCATACAATTAACCAAAAAATGCTTTTGAAAAGTATAAATGTATTACTCAGTCATGAAGTACTTATCTAGAGTTAAAATAACTTACTTTGTTTCAAAAATAACAAAAAGCTTTGCAAGAGGAAGGAAATGGCACAAGGACACTTCTGCTTGGGGAAAAGAGCAGAAGACCAATCAGCACTAACAGAAGCTACATTACATAATGGCATTGAGTTACTATAACATAATTGACTGTTTAGTTATTTATGTATTGAGAATGTGTAAAATTAAGCAACCCAGAATAGTATAATAAAAATAATTTTGGAAAAAGAAATCCAAGTTAACCAATGGCTACTATGGGTGAAGAAGGAAGAGGTTCTGCTCAAGGGGCAATGAATTTATGCTAATGGTGGTAGTCATTGGGAAAAGGATATCAATAATAGTTGCATAACAAAAAGAGAATAATCAAAGGCACTGAGTTAAACATGTTGTCAAATTGGAGAATGTTTTGTTATGCAAATATTTTCCACAATTAAAAAATTACACTAAGAACAATGAATACAGCAATAAAATGTCAAAAAAATTGATTGTGGTAATTATTGTACAACTCTTCTTGATTGAACAATTGGATTGTGTGATGGGTGGTGAAGTGACAATAAAACTTTAAACAAGAAGCATTTGTTACTAAAGAAAGGACCTTTGAAAATAATTATGCAGTTGAATTCTATATGATAATTACCCCAGGCTCATTTTCCTTGTTCATCTTATTATGAAAAAGGCCCAGAATTAAGCAAGGCAAGGGCATTTTTTAAATGTCCAAAATCTCTTGTTGAATTTTTCTTTTTTTGCACCTCCTCAGGAAAAAGATTTTGTTTTTATTTTTCCTGAGCTACTAGTTCCAGAGCCAACCCAGGGTATTTTCAGTCACTTCATATGCATATGAAAGTTGAACACTGAATAAAGAAAACTTAAGAAGAACCAAGGCATTTGAATTGTGGTTCAGATGAAGACTATTCAAAGGACCATTGACTGCTGAAAGAACAAAATGACCTTTCTTGGACGTATAGCAGGAAGACTTTGTCTAAGCTGTTCAGGAATGTTGTCAGGAAATACCAGTCCCTGGAAGTGGACCTCCTGTTTGGTAAAGTATTGGGGCAGCAAAAAAGAGGAAGATCTGATACAAGATGGATTGACACAGTGGCTGCAGCAGTTGGTCTAAATATAAGAATAATTGTGAAGGTGGCAGAGGAGCAGAGGGTATTTCCTTCTGTTGTACATAGTCTTTCTGTGATTCAGGACTGATTCAATGGTACCTAAAAATACTAATAAAATATTTGGGGGCTGAGTCCCAGTGGCATAGTGGACTGTGGCCCACAGGGCCGGCGGTTCAAATCCAGCAGCAACTCTCCGGGAGCAAGGCTGGGCTTCCCACTAGGGCAGTGTTGCCCCCCCCAAAAATATTCTTGAGAGTAGCATTGTGAGTATATTGTGAATAGCTAAAGTAGTACCATAGTGTCTGAGCACTGAGAAATTACCCATGGAAGAGAAATTACCTGTGGACACTTGCTCCAAGGACCCCAGTTAGACATGACACATTCACTGGGGCACAGCAGAGAACAGGATTGAGTGTCTGGGGGTCTTTCATGCTTGTTGCACAGGATATTGTCCACTGTTCCACCCTCCATGTCAGCAGTATTCACACACCTGTCAGGCAAAATTGCAACATAAGGTAATTCCTTAAAACCATAGAATGTTAACTTAGTTATATTGTGGCATAATTACCTTTCCTTTGATGATAACTTAAAAATAAAATACAGCTAGTAGAGCAACCAGAAGCAAAATTTAATCCTTGAGCAGTCAATCTTTATTGAATTATAAACTCTGTAAAAATGCTTATTCAACACAGCAAAAGTGAATAATAAAACTAGAAACGACTGTTGGTCTTTAAGAACACTCAATTTAAAGGGACTCTCAATATTACTAAGATCCAACATTGAGTGAGAATTCCTTTTATTCTATAAAATTCAGAAACTTCTGTGATAAATCCATGCTTCACCTTGCCTGGTTCAGGAGTCTCAACGGTTTGGCAGTTAAGATGTAGTTATCTCTGATGATGAGATCTCACATCATGTAAACCCTCCATGATGAGATCTGCTTTGTGCAATCAACTGAGAGAGGATTTCCTTGGGATCGTTCCAAGTTTTGGAGCTTAAGCTATCAGTTTGTCATCTTGCCTGCTGATCCTGAGAGTGTTATGCGCCAAACTTGGGTTCATTTGCTTTTGCAGCAGAAGCTGCCTTCTGATCTATAGATATTGGGGTCATTCGTGAGTCAGAAGAAGCCTTCCACCTGACATCTGCACCATGCACTAGAGAAACTTGCTAGACCCTACAACTCTGGGAGTTATTTCCTTGAGACAAATTTCTGTGTATGATTAAGATTTCCTATTCTAGAGAACCCTAAGACTAGTACTTCTCTGTTTCCTTGAATAAAACCATTATTTTGTAGTAGCCTGTGCTTTCACACTTCTGCAACTCTTTTGGAACTCCCACATATCGATCTCAAACCCTCCAAACTTTACTATCTTTGCCCAATTAATGTAAGGTCAGCATAAACTGTGATTTGATACATTAGCCTTAAAGATATTTTATTGAATTTCAGTAAGATGTTTTGTTGTTGTGAGCAGAAAGGCAATAAGCAAGTATTTTCAAGGAGTAATGGAGCTTAGAGTAGAGGCAGTTAGTTATTTGAACTACTCTATGATGTTTTGATATAAGGGCTGGATAAAGCAAAACTAGAAAATTACATTGTTGAGTGAAGATTCAGTGAAATTAGAGTCAAAGTATTAAATTACCATATAGATAGCAGGATAGATATCTTAAAATATGGGGAGGGAAACCCAAGAATTGGTAAAGATATGGAACAGTTCCAACTCTTTCATTTTGTTGACTAGAGTATAAATTATTTCAAAATATTTTGGCAATATAATTCCTCCTCTATTTGTATATGCAAAAAAATACAAAAATGTGCACCAAAATATCCAAATGGAAATATTCATAGCACAAGGAATAATCACCAAAATTAAAGGCAAGTGGAGTTTGGGAGAAAATAATGAAGGCAGGACCGGGCAGGGAGGAAGCACTGGAGCAGATCGTGACTGCACAGCCCATTTAGAAGCAGATCAACCATGGGGGTGGAGAACGTTCTATGATGGATGTAGTACTGATCCTGTGATTCCTCTTTGATCTGTTTAGACAGTTGAACTCTTCAATTTGATGATATGTTTATTTTTTGCCAATAAAACTGTTGGGGGAGGGCTGAGTCCCGGTGGCGTAGTGGTTGTGCGTGGGACTGTGGCCCACTGGGATGGAGGTTCCATTCCAGCTCCACGGAGCAAAGGCTGGGCCTCCTACTCCCACCACCTGAGGGCAATGATGTCCCTCCAAAAAATAAACTGTTGGTGAAAAGGATAGAACCATTTTCTCTTCTGTTTAAAAATATATAAACATCAATAAATGTCCCCCAAAAAAGGAATAAATAAGAATATTATGGAAAATTTAACCAATTAAGTGTTAAATACTGATGGGAATCAATCAGATTATGTTACACAAAAGCACATGGATGAAAATCTCAGATGTCTGTTGAACAAAAGGAGCTAAACACAAAATGTACATGCCATTTCATTCTATTTTATATAAAGTTCAAAAAGATAACAATCTGTTATGTCAGGAAAATGGCTACTATTGTTAAGAATGTTAGTAACTTCTAAATAGGAGTTTGGTTATCTTGGTAAATCTCTGCTTCTTGAACTCTGAGCTGTGAACTCTGTTCACAATGTGAACAGTGTTTTTGGATTTTTCTATATTTGCATCACTCCTGAGAATTCACTCACTGGCAGGGAGTCTGGTTTTGGGGACAGGTTACTGGCTTATCTGGTGATTTTCATGTTGCTGTGATGCTGATAGCTATGCCACTGGTACTTCAAATACCAGCAGAGTCATCCATGGTGAACAGGTTTCAATAGAGCTTCCAGACTAAAGATACATGACAAGGAGTAGGCATTCTAATTCTGAGGGATTAGTACTAAAAATGTTATGGATAGTAGCAAAATACTGTCTCCTACTACATCTTCCAGGAACAAAGCTAAATGATGAACTCCTCAGTTTGAAAGCACTCAAACTCTCATCGGAGTTGCCTCTATAAAGTAGAATTAGATTTAATAACATGGATGGGATAAAGCTCCAAGCACCTTAATTTGCTCATGGCACAAGACTCCAAAGAAGAAATAACTGTTAGCATCCATTAATAATCAGAATGTAGAATGTAAAAAAAAAGTCTCAATCTAGTAAAATTGGAAGGTGTCAAAAATAAAATGACAGATATCTGAAGGCTGAAGACCGTACAACAGTTGTAGCACTGCAATGTCAGGAAGCTGTCAGAGATGCAGCCTGATTCAGAAGATGTGGAACAAGAGATAGCATTACTGAGCTCAGATAGATCTTGACTGAAAGCAGAAAATAAAAGAGAGATGTTTACTTGTGTTTCAGGTGCCAATGCTAACGCATTTTACTGGGTGGGTCATAATAATCTATGGGATAGCCTTGAGAAGAAAGAGAATTCTTCACTATGTTAGCATGGAACCTGCATATGTACCAAGAGGCAGTTCTGGGAACAAAGGAATATAGCATGGTTTAAATCAGGAAAGGTGTGTTTGTTGGGCTTGTTTCCTCTCACCATAATTATTAAAACTCTGTCAAGCAAATCAGCAGAGAAGTTGGATTATATGAAGATTATAAGATCAGGATTAGACAAAGATCTGTTAACCTGTGAAATGCAGATGGCACAACCTTGCTTGCTAAAAGTGAGGAGGAATTAAAGCACTTGCTGGTGA
>PVJH01020678.1:0-40280 GCA_004026705.1 Nesogale talazaci | reverse complement strand
ACCAAATTCTGCCATTCTGTAGGCCCAGGGTTTTATGCATACTTTTCTCATGACTTCAGACCACAGTGAATTCTTTTTTCTTCCAATGTCTTCTGTGTGTGTTTGCAGCCCCCGCCATTTGGCACACAGCACCGTTTCTTTGTGCAGCAGGCATCCCTCTGCATGCCTCATCTTGCTACTCGGGGAGAGAGGTCCTCTCTAGTCATCACTCTCACACTCACTCCCAGCAACCATTACCTGTAAATTGATCAATGCATTGTCAGCTGAGTCTTTCCCTGCCCTAAACCTCTCTACCCTCCTCACCTTTGATCCCTCTCTTGCAAAAGGGAATGAAGTATTCTATAAAATGAGATTTGGGCTTAAAAAATGGTTCCCTGTGGTAAAACCAAAGGTGGCAGCAGCATATCCAAAGAGGCTGTTCAATTTAGGACACGATGGTTCATGTAATCAATGAACTTCCTAAGGTAAATACAAAGGGACCTGCTTTTTGTTGTTTCCTCACACGTTCTGCATATTTTAACATTAAGAGTAGAAGTGGCATTTGATCATAAGAGAATGTAGTTATCATTAAGGAGTGGCACAGTCTTGGGTGCTATAACTAGGGGGTTGTTTTTTGTTCCTGAGTCGATTCTGATTTAGGGCAACCCTGTGTTACAGAGTAGAACTACGTGATAGTGTTTTCTGCACAGTGAGCTCTTGGAAGCAGATAGTTTCAGTCTCAGGAATCCACATGGGCATCTCGCTGTAGTTTTTTTTTTTTTTTTTCCCTTTTCAGGGTCATCAAGCAGATTTGAATCTCCAGCATATAGGTTAGCAGCCAGGAGGGCTCCTGCCTAACAATGACCAAACCTCTGGCACTCCTGACTCAGGAACGGATTAGGTTTCGGAGGCCAGGCACCTTTACAGGAGCAGACAACTTCATCTTTCTCCCGTAGAGTGTTTGGTGACTTTGAACTACAGACTGGATGGTTAGCAGCCCAATGCTTTCATGCACAGTGACAAGAGAGATCCTTGTCAGACAATTCCCCACCCCACCCATTGCTATCAAGTCAATTATGACTCACAGTGATCCTAGAAGAGGTTCTAAGACTATAAAGCCTTACGGGACAAATAGCCTCAACTTTCTACTGAGTGCCTGGTGGGTTTGAATCATAAGGCGGTGGTTAGCAGTCTACCATTTCCCCTACATCGCCACTGGCAAGGCTCACTGGCAAGACAATCAGTGCTTGATAGTATTTGTTAAATAAATTATAAACAATTAAACAAAGGAGAGCTCTGTGAAATATGTGGACAGTGGTCAAAAAAATTGGCAAAGGCAAGAAACATGAGGCAGCTGTGCTCAGTGCTACAAGATCAAGTCTTATTTATTTATTTTTGTCAAATCAATGGATGTAGTGCCATTGCTGTCTATAAGATAATGGTAGAATGCCATTATTTTAGAATGTTTCCTCAGAGAGGTCAAGTCTATTGCTTCCTTCATCCTTTGTCCTACAAGTTGATGTTTCTCCAAATAGATTGTGGCGGTCATCTGTTTATGTTAATTTTATCATTGAAATGTAGGGGTGGAGTCTGGCCTGTTAATCAGGAGAAAGCCATTGAGTAGCTGATGAGGCCTCTGTGTGGGCATGGCTTTCACCTGAGACTCCTGGGAAATCTCGTGGTATTTCCCTCGTGAAGATGAGAAGTTACCTTCCCCGGTTGTTGGGAGTTAGTTTCAGAGACGATTAACCACAGGCAACACAAGATGCAGCCTCCGAGAAGCTGGAGGAGCCAGTGGAGAGACCACTTGGCTTTGCCCTGATGAAGACAGACCTCTGAAGCTGGAGTGGCATGCTGTTGATGGATCTGAGCCCTGGAAGCGAGGAGCCATGGGTCAACCCCTGCCAGTGCCAGAATTCTGCACCCACTGACCTATGACTTCCTGAGTCGGAAGCAGACTTTATAAACTGACTTCGGGCATATGGGTTAATATTGGACTTATGACTTTGCACTGGACTAGATTGGGATGTCTTCTTAGGGTCACATTTCTTTTGTATATAAACCCTTTCCTTATACCTATATGCGTGTCTCTGAAATTTGTTCCTCTAGTCTACCCGGACTAACTCATAGATGCTTGGTTTGATTTCTGACTCCATTCTTGACTTATATAACACCTCAACATAAGCCTTTTTGTTCCCAAAGCCACGTCTTAAACCATATCTTTCATCATTCTCCATCTCCTAGCCTACTTACTTAAAAAAATGCTGCACATCACCAACCAAAGCTGTCGTAATGTATGTGATGGCATTGTGTGCAGTTGTACAGGGCACGACGGGTGCCATAGAAAGGAGTCCATATTTAGCTGTCATGTACAGAGCATTATTTGTTTATTGTCTGTCATGACTAACATCTAAGCTCCATGCTAGAGATTTTTTTCTGAGGCTGGTCAATGTACTCTGGTGCTTGGAATAGAGATGCACCATGGTAGGGTCGTTTGCTGGCTATCTGACTGGCTAGATTAATGGATGGATTGATGAGTGGTTGGGCATATGGAGGGGTGGATATCTAGGTGGGTGGCTGGGCAGATGTATGAATGAAATCTGAGGCTCAATTTCTGACGACTCACTTTCATCCCTTAGCATGGCCTCTTATCACTTGTCAAACAATGGAGAGTGGAGGTCCAACCGCTTCTTTCATGGATCTTTATCATGGCACCACTTACAGGATTTTGCTATATCATGGCTTGGCCAAAGTATGACCAAAGGGATCCTTAAAGTCAAGGATGATGATACTTCTTACCTACGTGGAGAGACCAGGCCCTGGAGAAGGACATTGTGTTCAGTTAAGTAGAGGTGCAGTGACAAAGAAGATGGGGCAACACAGTGACTGCAATAAAGGGCTCAAGCCTAGGAACAATTGTGAGGACAGCACAGTACTAGGCAGTGTTTCATTCTGCTGTGAACAGGGTTGCTGTGGGTCAGAACCAACTTGATGGCACCAACAGCAGCAGCAGCAACAGCAACAACATCTCATGCAAATACTTCATTTATCCAGACCCTCTGACACTCAGTGCCGTGTCTTTTCATTCTACGTTGTTGATTCTGCTAACCTGAGCGATAAAAGGGGCATTGCCTTTATAGCATAGAGCATGTTTAAGACTTTCTTTGAATCAGAGCTTTCTTTTCGAATCGAGGTCTTAGATTGAATTTTCATGGTCCAGCATGGCTTTTAATCCTGACCATCTCAACCCAAGTTATACCCAGATTATTTTCATGATCGGGATTTACGTGTTGCAAACATTTGACCCTGCAAATTAAAAAATCTTCATTTTTCCAAGATTCTCCTCACATGGTCAGAAGAATGATAAATTATCCTTCTGTGATACAGGCATCCAAAAATAAAGGTAACAACTCAGACAGGTCGTTACCTAATCTGGTCAACTTGTGAAGGGGTGGCGTCGAGTCTGTCAGTCAGGTTGCAGCTTGATGACTTCATTTGGACATGAAGATAAATAGCTCACAGGATACACTCACTCTCTGTGAGACATTACTGATGACAAGTTTGATAGAGCTACGTTGATGGAGCCAGAGCTCTGGAGCTGAAGGGATCTCTTGGAGACCCAGGCCAGTGCTGAGATGAGATTCTTCCAGCACCACTGGATCCACAAGACTTAGCACCCACTGTTCTGTGATCTTCCTGCATTTGGCATCATTGCATGTGTTTCATGACTCTCAAAAGGAGAGTCACATTATACATTGTCATCTGACATATGGGCTAATATTGGACTTATGGACTTGATCTGGATTGGGCTGAGATGATTTCTCTATGCTCTTGTATATAAGCTCTTTCTTATACACATGAGTGTCTCCCTGGATTTGCTTGGAATAGTCAGCTAAAGAGCAACTGCTCTGTAAACTTAGTGCAGGCTTAGCAAGTAGAAGGAAAGGTCATTGTTCTTCAGTAGCAGAATTGTTGGCTTCCACTCTAGTACACTAATGGCCAATGCATCTCAAATGTAGCTATCACCCATCTTTCAGGAGAAGCTTATATGCTACTATGATGCTGAATATCGTTTCAGGAAAGCTTCCATTTTAAGACAGACTAGAATGAAAGGCCCAATGATCTACTTCTCAAAATTAGCTTACAAAAACTCTATGAAACACAGTAGTCCAAACCTCCCTGTCCCTAATCCTGCAAAAAGAATATCATGGCGGTATTGTAGGCAGCATTTCATTATGTTCTATATGGATTTCTTACGAGTTGGAGACTGACGCCATATAAAACTGAAAACCATAATAGAAAAGTGAACACCCAAGAGTATTCAGATGAATTCTTCCCGAAGGGTCACTTTGTGCCTAGCACTGTATGTCAATTCTGTTACAGAAGTACGAAAAACATCTGCATTGAGTGCCCAACCTTTCATGTTCTGATCTACTAGTTGGATGGTGTAAAGAGGTAAAAAGAGTCCAACACTAATAGGAGCAAACAGGTTTCAGGGAGGAGAACATGATTTCACTGAGTCTAAGGAATATATGAGTCACAGCCATAAAATGCGTTCAGGATGTGTGGATAGCATGAATAAAGGCATGTTGGGGGAATGGTCTCTTGTCAGATTACACTGAGTCAGCCCCAACCCCTAGTGGCCTGATGGACAACAGAATGAAACCACGCCCAGTTCTGCCCCAACCTCACGATTGCTGTTATATTTGAGCTCAGTCTTGCAGCCACTGTGTCACGGCATCTTGTTGAGGGCCCTTCTCTTTTTTGCTGCCCTTCTACTTGAACAAATATAATGTACTTCTCTAAGGACAGATCTCTCCGAATAATATTTACCAGGTACAAAAGATAACGTCTTTTCATCCTTGCATCTAAGAAGTGTTCTTCTTGTACGTCTTCCAAGCCAGATTTGTTTCTTCTATAGCAAACTACGGTACTTCTAATATTCTTCACCAACATGATGTGGTGCAAATACATAGATTTTTCTCAGTCTTCCTTATTCAAGGTTCAGCTTTCATGTGCATCGGTGGTTGAAAATGCCATGGGTTTGATCGAGCACACCTTAGTCCTCCAAGGAACATCCTTGCTTTTCAACAATTTAAAGAGGTCTTGAGAAGCAGATCTCCCTAATGCAATGTGTTTGCTCTTTTGAATGCTCCTTTCATAAGCATTGATTGTGGATGAAAACCTTGATAACGTCAATCTTTTCTCAGTTTGTTATGTCACCTGTTGGCTTAGTTGTAAGAATTTTGGTTTTCTTTTTTTGTTTGCTTGCTCTTGTAGGTCATTTTTCTCTCATTCTTTTTTTTGAGCGTATCCATTTTATTAGGACAGGATGAAGACATCACACCATTCAATAGTTCAGTCATATCAGGCAGTGCTGTACACTTGCTATCACAATCAGTTGCAAGGCATTTCTTCCTTCTTGTATTCCTTGATATCAGCTCCCATTAGCCCCCACTCTCTCTCTCTCTCTCTCTCACACATACACACACAATCCCAATCATATTCCGCAGGAACCCTTATTCTAATTGTTATCTCTATATATTCACCCATCCTGGTTTCCATATACCAAAACAAGGGAGCGCAAATGACAAGATTTGAACCGTTAAAGCCAGATGATCATCTTAATCTGCTATAATTGACTCTACAACATTCTCTCTGATGACCGGGTGATTTCATCCATACCACCCTGAAAGCCAACCCCCAGCCACTGAGTCAGTGCTGCCTCATACAGACGCTCCTGAGGGTTTCCAAGACTGTGACTGCTCATGGGAGTCCAGCCTGTCTCCCAAGGAGCTGCTGGCGGTTTTGAACTGGCAACCATGGGGACCACAGTCCCATTTGTAAGCCTCGGGCCTAAGGCACTCGGCTCCATTCTGCAGCTAAAGAAGCCCAGCTTCCCAAGTGCACTGGGGCACTCCATTCCACAAGGCAGCCTCCTTCACAAAAGCACTCATCTTAAGGGGGTGGGTTGGGAAGTGCATCACTCTGTTCCATGCTCTGCCTCCTGGTTCTGCAGCTGAGGGCATGCCTCACCTCTGACTCTTGCTGGTCATTTGGTCCCTCCTTCTGCTTCCCAGGGGGCTTATTTATACACAGCAGGACAGCAATCCAGGAATCCTATTTGCAATTCCTCACAACTGAACTCCATCTGTATCTTCCCCAACCTTCTTACGAGATGAATGCAAGGAAATGTTGCTTGATGGAAACTAGAGACTTTAACTTGAAGAGCCATATTAACTAAGTTACTGCCCCTGCAATTGTGTCATCTGCATTTAATCGGTTGTTAACGTTCCTCTCATCCTGATACTGAATTCTACCTATGATCCAACTTCTCTGGTTATTTGGTCAGCATACAACTTGAAAAAGTATGGTGAGAAGATATAACCTTGTCACACACCATTCCTGATTTTTATCCACGCAGTGTTCCCTTGTCCTGTTTGTGCAACTACCTCTCGATCCATGTAGGGGTTCTGCATGAGCATAATTCCTAGAATTCCTATTCTTCTCGAGACAATGTGTATAGTTTGCTATGATTTGCACAGTCAAATTCTTTGACATGGTCAATAAATCACAAATAAACATATGTCTGGTGTTCTCTGCTTTCAGCCAACATCCATCTGACATCAGCAATGTTTTCCCTTGTTCTATGTCCTCTTCTAAATCTGACACGAACCTCTGGCAGCTCCCTCTCAGTATTGTGACAACCGTTGTTGGAGAATCTTGAGCAAAATCATACTTGCTTGTGGTATCAATGACATTGTTCTATGACGTGTACATTCTGTTGTATCACCTTTCTTTGAAAAGGGTGCAAAAGCATATCTCTTCCAGTTTGTTGGCAAAGTAGCTATATTCCAAATTTTCCTGACAAAGGTAAGTGACAGCTTTCAGGACTTCATCAGTTTGGTGAAATGTTTTAACTGGTATTTCTTCCATTCCTGGAGCTTTGCTTTGGGCGAATACTGCTAGTGCAGCTTGAATTTCTTCTTTCAAGTACTATTGGTTCTTGCTCTTATGCAACCTCTGAAAATGGTAAAATACCAACTACAGAGTATCCTGCACTTCAAGATAGAGCTTAGAAAGTCTATTTTTGATGATGAATGCAATGCCACTCCTCTTGACTCTGTCATTCTCAGCATAATAAGCCATGATATTCTGATTCAAAGATGTCCAATACCTGTCTATTTCAGTTAACACCTAGAATATTGATATTTATGCATGCATTTTATTGTTTAAAAATAAAATGAACTTCTGATTTTCCTAGTATCATACTTCACACAATCTAAGTTAAAATGATCAATTAACGTTTATTGCTGTTTCTTCTCACTTTGAGTGATGCTGAATAGGCAAATGAAGATCTTCATGGCTTTACTCTTGCAGGCTTTCCTCCATAAACATCATTAGAACCAACTCTACTTTGAGAAGGCTGCTCTTCCTGCGTCATATTTTCAGGATCTTCAAATATGGCACTCTCTGACAGTGCTCTGCTATATTTGTGTTCATTAAGTTTTCAGTGACTGACTGCTTTGGTGCTGTCTGTAGAATTTTCAGTGGCCAATTCCTCTGAAGCAGACAGTCTATTCTTTTTTCATGGCCTGTTCTTAATCTGAAAGTTCCAGTGAAATCTGTCCACTTTGAGTGACCCTGTTGATCTTTAAAGTACAGTTACATAGACCTCAGCATCATAGCAACACACTGACAGACATATGATGGGGACTGATCTAAGACCTAGATTCTATATATCTTTATAGATCATGTAGGGTTCTTGTGAAAGGTGTTTACAAACATTGAAGATCATAGGTATCAGGGGCAAATCATAGGGAACTGGAAATTATATGAATTTAGACATGATAAGGTATAAGCAGTGTGAAGGATAGCAAAACAAGAAAGGCAAGATGTGCTATAAAATTGAAATAGATTGGTTTGAAAGTAAAATGATTGAAGCAGAAAATGTCATAACAAGGTGAGCCAGAAAGGGAAGACTTTGAATAAAAAAGTCTCTTCTCTCCATATGGACTTTCTACCTCTGTTTATGCCACATTGGACCATATAAACATTCACTGGATTGAATTTTCTTCTTTAAAATATCAGGTAAATATAGTCTGCATCTTTCCTCAGAGTCTTGCCTCTATCATTCATGACCCTCAAAGTTTGGAGAGCCCTTTCTTTGCTTTACCTTTAACTGTCCTCATTGCTATTTACATGTCTCCTTCTTTTGTGCCCAATGGTGAAAGGAAAGGGAATTGATTTTGCATAATAGACTTATATAATGAATCCTAGAATGCCACTACTGGAAGAGATTTTTAAAACCATTCTCATCTGCCCCTTTCTTTTGAAGATCAGGAAACAGAAATTGGAAGGTCTCACAGCTAGTTGGTGCCTGGACTGGAGACTCCTACCACCCTTCACCATCATTCCAATCCACTACTCATTAGGATCTCTGTTTATGGTTCTAATGCTCTTTCACCTTGGGCTCTCCTGGGAGGAGTCAAAATGCAAAATTTCCTAAATAGTTTATTTGAGAGTCAAAGAACCTTTGCATTTAAGATGAGGTATTGACAAAAGAGACAGACTTTGATGGTTACCAAGCATTGGAGGGGCAAGGAAGGAAGAGGAAGTGGTAGGTTAGAGGTTAGCCAAGTGTCACCTTGGGTGAAAGAGAGACTGATATTCCATAGAGGGAGAAGAGAGAAAAGGATGGTGAGGGAAGGCAAGCTATTTGCAGATTTGATAAGTAGTTTGAGTCATGGAATACACAAATGATGACCTGAAATGTAAACCCCAACCAATTCACAGTAAAAAAGTGTATAATTTTGAAAAAAGAATAGAGAAGATATTGATTTGCCTATTATTCTCTATGGCCTATTAATGATTTTAAATCATCTGTGTTTCTTTCCAAATCCTGTCTTCTATGTTCATGGGTGTATGGATACCTGAGTGTCTGATTTCAGACCCCTTCTGGTCTTTGATATGACTCAAGGACCGTGATGCCTCTTAGTGGAGCAGATTCCCTTCCAGTTCCCTGCCAAAGCAGCTGTTTACCGTATTGCTGCACATCTTGACTCATGACTCCAGGCAATCTTTCTTCTCCCTTTTTAGCTCCAAAGCCGTCCTCCTTCAGCATGGCTGCCTGGGGTGCACATGCCTGAACCTTGGATTCTATTCTGTTTTCAAATGCTTAAATTGCAGGCAAAACCACAAAGAAAGATTTCCCACAGTAAGACCACTTTAAACACGCACACTCAGCTAATGTCCACCAGAAGAAGCGGGGATTAGGGTGGGGAAAGTACAGCTCTGCTCACGACTCACTTACCTGCCAGGCAATTCTTTCCCCACCTGTATCTAGAAGACGGAATAGAAAGTTCCCTTTATCTCAGGGCAATTTTTGTCTGCTGCCAAGTTATTTTGGGTGTTCACTTGACTTTCTCCCTCTGCCCACTTTGGCATCCATTGCTCCATGTTGGTCAGTATATAATAGGAAGCAGAAAATGCTTGCACATTGGAAACTTCAAAATATGCAATCCATTTAGTGTGGAAACTTGCCTGGGGATAGGGACCAGGCTTTCTGGTGACCTGGTGGACATTAAGAGCATCCTGAATTTGGAAGGCAATCTATAGAATTTATCTTCTGAACAAGATGAGGATTAGCTATTACATGAAGAAAAAGTTCTCTGTTCCCCCTCAGGCCCACTCAACAGTTCTAGAAAGAAATTTTCAGGTTACTCTGCTATCCTGCATAAAGAGCTAAGTGAGATAAAAGTCTGGCTTGTGCTTATTGAACCCTGGAACTGGACATGAGATTACTAATAAAGATATTGAAGTCCATGCAGAGTATCTCTTGTGATTCACACTACCAACTATTGCAAAAATGAAACAAGAAGCAGGACTGATTCATTCTTGAACAGACATCCATCAGGGTATTAATTTGGGGCACAGGATTTAACCTAAAGCATGGGTTCATGTCATATGCCCTAAGGAAGGTCCTGAACTATATCATCAAGTGTTCCCCTGTTTTCCATGGTTTTCTTGAACTTACTCTCCTCTGTTCCCCCCTCCCCCCAAACTCTATATGGCTCATGTCATTGCAAAATATTGTAACAAACTGTTTGGGAAAGAGTTTGACAATTTCTTAAAAAATTTAGACATGATTGGCAATTGCACTTCTAGCTGCATATTCAGAGAAATAAAAACATAAGTTCATATGAAAATATATTGATGCTGTTAGATGCCATCTGCTCGGTTCTGACTTATAGCGACTCGTACAGCAGAAAGAAATGCAGCTCAAAAGGTTGTGGTGCAAGTATTATTAAAAACTTGTAGGTGAATATTAGTAACCATATTATTCCTAGTAGCTAAAGAGTGGAAACAATGTAAATGTCTATCAACTAATTATAAATAGGCAGACAAAGGGTGACACAGACATGCAATAGAATATCATCTCTCTATACAAAGGAATGAACTATTGATTTATGCTATGACATCAATGAACTTTGAAAACAGTTTTCTTAGTGAAAGAAGGCAGGCATAAAAGGCTACTACTTGTATGATTCTACTCATATGTAGTGTCTATGTGTTAGTCTGGGTAGATAGAGGAACAAATTTCAGAGACACACATATGAATATAAGGAAAGGGTTTATATACAAAAGAATGGAACACTGAGAAAGCATCCCAACCCAGTCCAGTTCAAAGTCATAAGTCCTATATTAGCCCATATGCCCGATACCAGTCTATAATGTCTCTTTCCGACTCACGAAGTCACAGGTCAGTAGGTGCAGAATCCTGGTGCTGGCAGGGGTCTCCCCAGGGCGCCTCACTTCTAGAGCTCAGGGTTCATCAACAACATCAGTGATGGCAGAAGCAACTCATCTCTGGCAGGGGTCTCCACGGGGCCTCTCCACCTTCAGAGGTCTGGCTCCATCAAGGCCAAGTTGTGTGACTTCTCCGGCTCCTCAGACACTGCCATCTTGCCTTGTCCATCATTCATCGTCTCTCAGACTAACTCCCAACAACTGGGAAAGATAGTTTCTCATCTTCACAAGGAAAATAATGTGAGATTTCCCAGACATCTCAGGAGAAATCCATGCCCACATAGAGGCCTCATTGGCTACTCAATGGCTATCTCCAGATTAACAGGCTAGACTCCACCCCTACATTTCAATCACAAAATTAACATAAGCACATGACTACCACAGTCTAGAATAAGAAAAGTTATAGAGGAAGGAAGATTAGTGGTGGCTGGGGTCTGGGGCAAAGAAAGACTATAGAGTGACTACTAACAGGGAATTTTTTGAAGTAATAAAAATGTTCTGACATTAGGTAGTGATGATGGCTGCACCACTCTGAGAGTACACTAAAAACTGCTGACTTCTTTGCTTTAAAAGATAAATATAGCATGAATCATAGTTCAATAGAGCTTTTTTCTTTTTTAGTCATCACAGTAAGTACAAAAGCACATGAAAATCAGTAATTTGCAGGAATTAGTCAATGAATCCTTTTCTTTCTCTCCCCTCTTTCTTTCTTCCTTCCAGGCTTTCTTTCTTTGTTCTTTCTTTGTTGTTTTTAGGTACTTTATTGTTATTCGGAATCACAATGATCCTATGAGTATATAGACAATTGTACATAGATACAACAGAATGAAATACTGTCTGATCCTGCACCACCCTTACATCGTTATATGTGAGTATTTTGTTGCAGTCACTATGTCAATCCATGTCGTTAAGTGTCTTTCTCTTTTCGTGGCCACACCACTTTATCAACTGTGGTGTCATTTTCCAGGGATTACATGATCACATGTCCAAAGTATATGAGATCAAGTCTGGTCATCTTAATTTCTAAGGAGCTTTTGTCTGTACCTCTTGCAAGGAAGACTTCTTTGCTCATTTGGCAGTCCATGCTGCTTTCATTATTCTTGACCATAATTTAAATGTATTGATTCTTCCTTGGACTTCCTTATCCAATGTTTAACTTCCATATGTATATGAGGTGACTGAAAACAGTTGGCTGAGGTACACCTTAGTCCTCAAGGAGACATCTTTCCTTTCCAACACACTAAAGAGATCATGATTATAGCTTCCACGAGCAATAATTATTGATCCAAATGAGATGACATCATTCACTCTTTTCTCCCTTTCTTATTATGTTACCTATTGGTCCAGCTGTGAGAATATTGGTCGTCTTTATGTGAGTTGTAATCCATACTCATGCTGATCTTCATCAGCAAGTGTGTCAAGTCCTTCTCATTTTCAGCAAGCAAGGTTATGTCATCTGCATATTTCAGGTGGAAGACTTCCTGGAGTCCAGATGCTGCATTCTTCTTCATACAATACAGTTTCTTGGATTATTTGCTCAACATAAAGATTGAATAGTATGATGAATGGTTACAACCCTCATACTTTTCCTGATTTGAAACCATTCAGTATTTCTTGTGGTGTTTGAAAAACGGTTTATTGGTACATGTACAAGTTCTCCATGACCACAATGACGTATTCTGGAATTCTTATTCTTCTCAATGATATACATATTTATTATGTTCTATACAGTCAAATACCTTTGCATAGTCAATAAACAAATGTAAGCCTTTTTATGATAATCTAATTATCCATACATCATTGTATTAAGTGCAGTTTTACATATGTTGCCATCGTCATTTTGAAAATATTTTCTTTCTGTTTAAGTCCTTGGTATCAGCTCCTCTTCCACCCTCCTCTCTCTCTACCTTACCTTCCCACCTACAGGGGCCTCTAATGAATTCTAAATTATTAATATGTTTATGGCTTATGTTGCCCGCTGTTTCCCTTCATCCACATTACTGTCATTTGTTCTCCTGAGGGGAGGGAGTTATAGGTCATTGTAGTCGGTTCCCTATTTCTCTCCCCTTCTTCCTCCACCTTCTTCTCATGCTCATGGTATTGCTTCTTCCATTGCTGTTCCTGAGGGGTTTATCTGCCCTGGACTCCATGTGTCCAGAGTTCTTATCTATACCTGTGTACATGCTGTGGGACAGTCAGATTTGTCAGGGAGAATTGGGGTCATGAGAGAGGGGATGTAGGGAAAAAACAATAAAGAACAAGAGGAATGTTGTGTGTTTCATCAGTGTTGTCCTGCACACAGCATGTTTCATTCTTTCTCTTTGACCCTTCAGTGAGGGATTATTCAATTATCTACAGATGGGCTTTGGTTCTCCCCTCTACCTCCCATCATTTGCTCGATGTATTTGTTTGTTTGGGGTCTTCAGATGCTTGATACACTGTCCTGTCGACACCTGTAGTCACACAGATTGGCATGCTTCTTCTATGTGGGCTTGTTGCTTCTTGGCTAGATGGCCATTTGTTTAGATTCAAGTCTTTCAGACCCTAGATGCTATACCTTTTAATAATTGGGCGCCATCCTCTTTCTCCGGCATATTTGCTTATGTACCCATTTCGACTTCAACAATTCTGTTGGGAAGGTGAGCATCACAGAATGTCAGGTTATTAGGACAAAGTGGTCTTGAGTAAAAGGAGTACTTGAGTGGAGCGCCGATGTCCATCTGCTACCTTACTGATTAACATTTAAATATATGTAACTAGACCTACATCCCTAGCATTTTATGTTAATATATTTACATATATGCATGCCTAAATGTATGCCTCTATAAATGTTCTTTGCTTTCTAAATCTTTTCTCTACTTCTTTTTACTTTTCTCCTCTCCCACTATCATGTTCGACCTTCATTAGACTCTTAGTAATTCCTCTTGGCTACATTGCACTTGACCCACCCCCACCAGACATTCTGCACTTTCTTGCCACCAGTTTCAGATCTCTTATTGTTCCCTTGTCCCTGGGTTTGTTGGCTCCCCCCTCCATTTCTTCCACCTCTCCCATGTCCCCCCAGAACCGATGGCCCCCTTGTTTTCTCTTCATGGTTTGGTTATCCTACCAATCCTATATGGATCAACATTAAAAAAAAAAAAAGAAAATGGGAATATAAAAGGAAAAGAGAGAAGGAAATACACACACACAATCTCAACCCTATAAATAGTTCCAGGTCTGTCTGCTGACCCTTCTGAATGTTTTCCATCTTTGTCTGGTGAAGTGCCATTCCCTGCCTTCCGATTCCAAGGTCTATTTTCCGGATTCCTTGGGCACATCATTGCTTTACTCCCCTTGTTCTGCTGCACTCTCTATTCTGTTTTGCTGTGGGGTGTGTGTGTGTGTGTCAGGGTAGAGGTGGGGATGTCAGACCAGACACAATTCCCAATCAGTGGCTTCAGTGCTGTCTCCTGTAGGTCTGTGGATCTGTGTAGGGTGTCGTATCTCATGGTGGGGCCAGCCCTGCCGTCCTCTCACTGCATTGGCCAGTCTGAGCAGGAATGTCATCCTTGAGACTTGATGGGCCAAGTTGCCTTTCTTTCCCCCCCTTTCCCCCCCCCCCCCCCCCACACACCTTAGTTTGCTCCACATGCATTCTTCTGGGGATGGGGTCAAGGTAACTGGGACTGGAGCCAACCCCAGTTCCCTGCTTCATGCCAGTATGTTGCCCTTGAGGCTTGGCGCCCCATGTTGAGGTATGGTCCCTTTCCTGCTTCCTCACTTTCCAAGTCCTTCCCCCTTTTCCCCCTCTTTCCCCTCCTTTTCAGTCGGCTTCCTTATGCACCCCTGGGTTAGACACAACCCCTGCTAGGGTGTCTGGAGTTCACTCCAGGAATTGATGTACTTGGTGGCTTTCTCCCTCTGCCCCTTGTGCTTTTTAAGCTTACTTCAGTGGACTCACATTGAACTTGTTCTTTTGTGCTGGACTTACTTCACATAGCAAAATTTCTGCCAAGCCTTCCCATATGTCAACGTGCTTCATACATTCATCGCTGCTTTTAAAGGCTATATTGTGCTCCATTGTATGTATATACCAAGAGTTTTTTTTTAAGTTGCCATATTTATTTATAAAAAATATTTTTGAAGGCTCATACAACTCTTATCACAATCCATAAATATACCCATTGTGCTAAACACATTTGTACATTTGTTGCCATCACATAATTTTCAAGACATTTTCTTTCTACTTGAGCCTTTCATATCAGCTTTTCATTTTTCCCCTCCCTCACTCATGAACCCTTGATAATTTATAGAAAAAAATGTCATGTCTTACACTGACCAATATCTCCCTTCACTCTTCTGTTGTCCATCCCCTGGGAGAGGGCTATAGATAGATCATTGGGATTGATTACTCCTATTTACTCTCGCTTTCCCCTTCCCCTCCCAAACCATAACATATGCCAGATTTTTTTAATCCATTTGTCTGTTGATGTAAATTTAGGTTACTTCTAATTCTTTATGATTGTGAACTGTGCTGCATGAATATTGGAGCACAGAATACACTTCAAGAAAACATCCCAATCCAGTGCTGCCCAGTCCCACATGTCCAACATCAACCCATATGTCTGACCCCAATCCACCAAGTCTTTCTCTATCTCACAAGACACATGCAATGATGCCAACTGTAGGAGGAAAGCTGAATCAATGAAAGTATAAGCATCTCATTGCTGGGAGGGGTCTCCACATGGCTGCTCCAGCACCCGGGGATGCATCAAGGTAGGTCCATGCAGTTTCTCCTTGAGGAAACGAAACCTTGCAGGAAGTGAGCCTTGCAAGCTGAAGCAGGGAACTGGCTAAGGCAACCGCACCCTGCTTACAGAGCCATTTATCTCTCTGCCCTTTAATTGATCACACTTGTGCTTATCAACCAGGTTGGCACAATAAAAATTAATTAACTCAAGGTGGTAGTCAGTTCTCCGAGTTCTTTGAAGAAGAATGTTGGTATTTACATCAGAATGGTATTAAACTTGTGTAGTGCCTAGGGCAGGACTGAGATCTTAACTATATGAAGTCTTCCGATGCATGAGGGTGGGATATCCTTCCATATATGGTGGTCATCTTGATTTCTTATAGTAGTGTTCTGTACTTCTTCTCAAACAAATCTTCTGGTTTTTTTTAGTTAGTTTATCCCTAGTTATTTCCATTTGTATTTGGCTATTGTGAAGAGTACTGCCTTTTTGATCTCTTCCTCTGTGGACTTGTCTGATAGATATAGCCATCCAATAGACTTCTGTTTGTTGGTCTTATAACCTGCCATTTTGTGGAGATTTTTGGGTTTTCCATATATAAAATCATATCACCTGGGAATGATGACAGTTTCTAATTAGGGCCTGTCATAATTTCACCTGTTTCATCCCTCAACCTGACAATTGATATTTGTTCTTATCTTTCTTTAGTTAAGTTTGCCAGCAGTCTATCAATTCTGGTAATCCTTTCACAGAACCAGCTTTGACTGCATTGATTTTCTGCAGTTTTCTTGTTTTCCCACTCATTTATTTCTCTCCCAACATTTATTATTTATTTTTATTTTTTGCTATTCATAGGACTGTCCTGTTGACTCTGCTTTAATTGCTGGAGGTTTTATGTCAGGCTATCAACCTCAATCTCCCCTCCATTTTCATGAGTACATGTATTGCTATCAAACGTCCTCTGATAACCTCCTTTGCTTGTATTTCAAAGTTTTCCTGATTTCATCTCTGATCCAGGTCAATATCCACTCATCCTCCAATTGTTTACCCTTGCTTTCTTAATCCTCCTTTTGTTGATTCCCAGCCTTGTGGTGTAGTGATCTGTGAGGGAAGTCTGGATGACCTCTGTGTGCTTGAATTTACATAGGCTCGATTTGTGTCCCAGCAAGTGGTCTGTCTTTGAATATGTGCCGCTTAGGGTTGAAACGAAAGCCCTGGTGGCTTAGTGGTAGTTTGCGGGACTGTGGCTCACAAGGTTGACAGTTCAAATCCAGAGCAAGGCTGGGCTTGCTACTCCCACCAGGGCAGTGATGCCACACACACGCATAAAAGAGTTGCATGAGGATTGAAACGAACGTGACTTCTTTTTTTTACATTTTGGTGGAGAGTTCTGAAAATGTCTGTCATGTTAAATCACCTAATCATAGAATTCAGGTCTATAGCTTCCTTATCAAGCTTCTTTTCTGGCTATCTTTCTTAGAGAGTAGTGTATTAAAGTCACTTCGTATGATCGTTGAAATCATCTGCTATGATTTAATTTTTCATCTTTTGGAGTGTTTGACAAATTTTGTGGATATCTCGTTGAGTGTGTAACTGTTTATTATGCTCACTGATTCTTGTTCTACTAATCCCTTGAACATTATAGAATGTCCCTCTTTTTTAAATTGAAACAAGCCATTCCTTGATGCTTTACTTAGGCCTGGAATTGCATGTGTCCTTTTCTTTTTGTTGTTGTTGTTGTGGTTGGGCATCACTGCCCTCTGGTGGTCGTGTGAGCTACCCAGCACTGCTCCTGAGAGCCACCACTGGATTTGTACTCCAAGCCCACAAGCCACAGTCCTGCACTCAACCACCAGGGCTCAGCCCTTAGAATGTCCCTCTTTAACTCTTGTGATTTGCACCTTGAAATCATTTTTGTCAGAGATTAAGATCGCACCCGTCTATTTGCTTCTTGAATTGCCATTTGTTTGATGTCTTTTTCTCCAGCCTTTGAGTCTTAGCCTATTTCTGTCTGCAAGCTTGAGATATGTCTCTTGCAAACAGCAGATCGATGCATATTGTTTTCTAAGCCAGTCTGTTTGTCTCTGTCTTTTAATGAGTGAGTCCAGTCCACTGATATTCAAAGTTATTCATTAGTGGAATCTGTGATGGCATCTCGCATCTTCTGTGTTGGGTGTTTTCCTACCTCCCATTTTAGTGAGGTACCTATTGTTCAAATGAGTTTGTGGTTCATTCTTGCCCTTTTTTCACCGTTGAGGCCACACTATCTTGAGGGTTATTTTCAATGTGTTGACCTCTGGGTAGAGTTGCCAGATGTGAATGATCTATTTGTACTCAGTGGGTATTGTTCTTCTGATCCCACTGGGCTGACAAGGGTCTTTAGTAGAACTGTTTTGTTTTGTTTTGTTTTTAACACGTATCTTGAGTGTTTCCTTGCCCGGAAAGACTCTTACTTAGCCATCTATCTTGCTAGGTAGTTTGGCTGGATAAAGGATTCTTGGGCTTGTATTGTTTTCTTTCAACTTTAAGAAGATGTTATTCTACTCTCTTCTCCTTTTCATGGTGTCTGTTGATAAGTCTGAGCATATTCTTGTTTGGGTATCTTTAAAGATGACTGCCTTTCCCCCCTAGCTTCTCTCCTGATTTTCTCCTTTTCCTCAAAGTTGGACAGTTTAACTATTATATGACTAGGCGAATTCTTCCCTGTGTTCATTCTAGCTGGTGTCCTCTTTGCTTTCTGAATGGTTGCCTGAATCTCATTCATTAAGCTGGGGAAATTTCCCCTTAGGAATCCCCTTGCTATTTTTTGATGTTGACTTATTTATTGTTTCTTGTTCTGGTAATCCAATTATTTTAATGTGGCTCCTCTTCATGGCATCTGACATTGTTTTTGAGTGTTCTTCGGTTTCTTTGATTGTCTTGTTTGACTGTATTCCCCATTTGATGGAGTCTGCCTGGTAATCCTCAGGGTCACTGAAATGATTCTCATATTCCTCTAATCTATGTTTGCAGCCTGTTAGCTTGTTATTTTGTTGTATTGTCTCTTAACTTGTATTTCCCTTTGGTGTTTATCTTTAGATATTGTATTTTCCTTTAGTAAGTAGCCTTTATCTTCTCTAAGATTTCATACTTTTTCTGTAATGCTTCTCACATGTCCTGTATGGCTCCAACCAGCATTCTGAAGATTTCTTTCTGTGGTATCTCAGCTTCTGCTTGATCGATGCATGCTGCTAGATTCAGAACTTCTTCTAACAATATGTTTTGTTTCTCCTGTGTTTTTCATTGAAGTTTTTGTGGGTGGTTGCTGTCTGCATGGCATTTTGGAGAAGCTTGGCAGCACTGTCCAGGAAATCAAAGAGCCCTGGGAATGCTTCAGTGGGCCACCTAAAGCTAAGTGTGCTGGTGTGTTGGACTAGTTCTTTAACTTGTTACACTTTTACTTTCCTTAGACAGCTAAAATTCCCTATAAAGAACAGGTCTGGTGGACCTCTCAGGATATGCCAGTGGAGCAGTTGGAGGTAGCAAATGTAGCTTTATGCATGGAGGTGCTGAACAATGGTGGAGGAAGCCCCACTGCCATCACTGGGGGTGCCAAGTGAAGGCAAGGCAAGTCCTGCTGCTGCAGGTGGAGGTGCTGTGTTACTATGGGGAAAGCCTCATTGCTGGGCCAATATGGGCCAGGGCAGGCTGGGCTGGCACTGGCCCACACAGGCTGGGGTGAATGAGACAGTGCTGGGCCACGTAGGCCAAGGTGGTGCTGCTCTAGGTGGCCAGGAAAGGCCATTTCTGATATTCATTGCTTTGATCCTAGACCATCTGGTGTTAGCAATCATGTCCTTTATTTCATGTGCTCTTCTGAATCCAACCTGAATTTCTGGAAGCTTCCTGTTCACTGACTGCTATAACTGTTGTTGGATGATCTTCAGCAAAATTTTACCTGCAAATATTTGATTGCACAATATCATTCAAAAATTAATGATAGAATTTGATCATTTCTGCGTTCTGCTTGGTTACCTTTCCTGGGAATGAGTACAAGTATGGATTTCTTGATTGGCAGAGTAACTGCCTTCCAAATTGCTTGGCATTGAGTAGTGAATGATTTCAGTGTTTCATAAGTTTGTTGAAATATTTCATTTGGTATTCTATCAATTTCTGGAGCACATTTTTTTTTAAGTTTAAATGATTGTCTTCCTTACCTAATTTATATATTTTTAATGCTATATCTTAAAAATAGGGCTTTCTTAATTAAATCAAGACTGAGATCCTTTTCTATTTGCAGACCATTTGGGACGGACAGCCTTATCAGCCATGTGTTTAAGGCACTGGTTCTCAACCTTCCTCATCCTGCGACCCTTTCATACAATTTCTCATGCTGTGGTGAACCCCCAACCATTACATTACTTTTGTTGCTACTTCATGACTTTTGCAACTTATGAATCGGACAACCACTGTGAAAGGGTCATTTGACCTCTGAAAAGGTCACAACCCACAGGTTGAGAACTGCTTATTTAAGACCTTGTTGAACTTTTATCTTTTTCACTTTTACCTGTCTATAAACATAGTGGGAAGATCACACCAAGACCCTCTTGAGCAGTCTGGTAGCATGAGCCAGTGACATGTGTTAATGTGGGGCACAATTCCAGCTATAGGTTGTGGGGTAAGGTTAACTTTCTTGGAAGAGGGTAGGGGAAGAAGAATTTATTGAAGTGTAGCTTTCCACTGGAAAGTCACAATCATAAGAATTATTAGAGATCTTCTAGCTCAGCCTATCTTAAACCCTATGGATTTTCTGACCTCTAAAAGCACATAATAATTTTGACAAATGATTAGTCAGTTTCTATTTAAATTTATTAGCCCTGTAAAACAGCTACATTTTATTAATTGGGTGTCGATGTTTGAAAGGTTTGGCTGAGACCCTTAAATACACAGACTATACCTTAAACAAGACTGAAGCCAGAAGAACAAGAGCCAGTTCCATTGAAAGCTTCATTTCTTCATACTACATCCCTCTACTAACAACTCTTGGCTTGCCATGGTTTCATGTTTCCTACTACCACTACTCTATGAACACATTCCAGCCTCTCAGATCCTCTAAATCCCCAAAATAGTACTGAGAAGTCAGTTTCATGGAGCGGAACTTCATCTTTCATGCCTGGGATGATACATTTTTTATTAATGGGAGCAAGTATCTACCAGTTTGCTTGGCAGTCATGTCCACAGAGAACTCTCTTTCTTGCTGCAATTGATGAAATCCATGGATTCTTTTTTATTCTTTCACGTGCGCTCTTTTAGCAGAATATCTTTCCATTCTTGTCTCCTTCAGTTTTGGAATGAAAGCATTAGATTTTGCCTTTTCCTCATTGAATTGTATTCTCTTTTATATAGGCCATGATTTCATCCCAGTTTCTACACTGCAGGTGAATATTCAGTTAAGATGGTTTGATAGTGGGGCTGAGTCCCGGTGGTGTAGTGATTGAGTGCGGGACTGCAGCCCACAGGGATGGCGGTTCAAATCCAGCATCAGCTCTCCAGGAGCAAGACTTGGCCTCCCACTGCCACCAGAGGGCAGTGATATTTCTCACCCCCCCCCAAAAAAAAAGATGGTTTGATGATGTAGTAATGGCAATTAATGAAACAGGATAGACTAGTGACTCCAATTCTGCCTGCTAGGCTCTATTTTGGGAAACCCATCTCTACAGGTCTAACTCTGAGAGCCTCTAAGATGATGTATGTAGATATTTTCTTCATCCA
Source organism: Nesogale talazaci (assembly GCA_004026705.1). Taxonomy (NCBI): domain Eukaryota; kingdom Metazoa; phylum Chordata; class Mammalia; order Afrosoricida; family Tenrecidae; genus Nesogale; species Nesogale talazaci. The sequence continues at coordinate 19,011 of PVJH01020678.1, read as the reverse complement.
GACCCAGATTTCTTCCCTTCTAGGTCAATCAGCTCCTGGTCAAGCTGTCATCTGATACTGAACCAGGAGTCATGTGGTAATCTTTTGAGCCAAGTTAGGATGCTTCACTAGGGAAGTCAGAGGGGTGTGGATAAAGAGAATAAAGGAGCCAAGAATGGATTAAAAAAGGAGGAGACAAAGTCAAAACTACAGTAAATGACTTTTGAAATGGCTGCTTAGTCTGTGACTTGTCCTTAACTACACTTATGCTGCTTATGGCAAAAATGAAGAGACTTTATCTCACATGTTTGGACATGTTGCCAGTAGAGACCTGTGGCGGTCATGTACTTGATGTCAATTTCATGATCAGGAGTCTAGGTGTGGAGTGTAGCCTGTCAATCTGGAGATAGCCAATGAGGCCTTTGTGTGGGTATGGCTTTCTCCTGACAATTCTGAGAAGACTCATGTTATTTCCCAATTGGAGAAGAGAAACTTGACCCTCAGTCTCTGAGATGACGAACTACTGCCAAGACAAAATGGCAGCACCTAAGGAACCAAAAGAGCCAGAGGAGAAGCCACACAGCCTTACCCTGATGGAACCAGATCTCTGAAGCTGGAGAAGCCACATGGAGACCCCTGCCAGTGCTGGGACTCTGCACCCACTGACCTGTGACTTTGTGAGTCAGAAGGAGATTTTATACACTGGTATCAGGCATATGGGCTAATATCGGATTTATGACTTTGAACTGGACTGGGTTGGGATGCTTTCTCAGTGTTCCAGTCCTTTTATATGTAAGCCTTTCCCTTATATCCATATACATGACTATGAATTTGTTTCTCTAGTCTGCCTGGACTGACACAAGACCAGTCGTAGGAGAAGGACATTATGGCTGGTAAAGTAGAAGGGTGGTAAAAAAGAGGAAGGCCTTCAATGAGATGGTTTGACTTAGTGGCTACACCAAAGGGCTCAAGCATAAGGACTATGATGAAGATGGTGCAGGACTGGGGAGTGTCCTGTTGTATACTGGGCCACTATGGGTCAGCACTGACTCAGTGACACCTCACAACCATAACAACAGCACTTATTTGCTTCAGATAAGGCATAAAGGAAGACATTGAAAGTTATTCAGTACAACATGATCCTGCTACCAGGCCACAGTTTGTTGAACTTAATAGAGTCTGATTTTGTAGAATGCTGAATCTATGAAAGTCTTAGGAACAGTGGAGTGGCCATACTTCCTATCATAAGGTGAGAGACAGAGAAAAAGTTCTGCAGAGAGAAGGGTAGGGCCAATGGGCGGAGTAGGGAGAGGAAAGAAGGCTCTATGGACTTTGTAGGACCTGTGGATCTCATTACCTGAGGATTCACCACATTTCTTTAGTTCCACAGGATATTCTCGCAGTTGCATCACTAGTTGTCTCATATTCATTTGATATATATATATGTATGTGTATATATATATATATATGATCACGAGTCTTTATAGAGACAGAAGCCCTTCTCCCATAGAACAACTGATGGGTTCATATTCTCAAGTAGTGGTTAGAAGCCCAATTTTTAATCCAATTTGCCATGCAGGCAAGATGGGCTGCTAACTACAGCTCAGCAATGCAAATCCAACAGTCACTCCATGGGAGAAAAAAATTGTTTCCTACTTACCTAAAGAGTTACAGTCTGAGAAAGCAATAGGAACAGTTCTACTCTGTGAACTAAGTATAATTCAGATAATGATCTTATCAAGTGTGGTGTGACAGTCATGTACTCTCGTGTCAATTTCATGATTGGGAGTGTAGGGGTGGAGTTCAGCCTGTCAATCTGGAGATAGCCAATGAGTCCTCTGTGTGGGCATGGCCTTCTCCAGAGAATTCTGGGAAGTCTGGATATAATTCCCTTGGAGATGCTCTACTGATAAGACACAAGGCTCAGTCTCTTGAAGACAGTCTATTGATAAGACAACATGGCAGCATGTTGATAGACCCAGAGTCCTGGAAACTAGAGGAAACATGGGTGGCCCCTGCCAGCACTGAGATGCTTCTACCACCACTTGGTACACAAGACTCTGCACCCACTAGCCTGTAATTGTCCTAGTGTCATTGCATGTGCTTTGTGAGCCAGAAGAAGATTTTATAGACTGGTATCGGATATATGACATGAATTTTGGCTGGACTGGGTTGGGATGTTTTGTTAATATACAGATACTCTTGTATATACAACTATTTCTTTTTTTCTTTTTAAACTATTTCTTATATACATTTGTATGTCTATGCATTTGTTTTGCTAGTCTACCCAGACTAACACATGTTGTAACTGAGATCAGGTAGGTTCATTCAACTTTTGAAACTATACAAAAATCACTGATGAAATGTCAATTGTCCAGAGCCATAAAGAACAATTCAGGGGATCCAAGCTTGTGAAGAACAGGGTTGAGAAGCCTATATTTTCAAGCTCATGAAGGGTTTTATAAAACATATAAGGGACAGTTGCTTTAACTAAAACAGAAAGAACAAAGGGCTCAAATAGAAGTAAATGTTTAGAAAGTGGTGATGGTAATATATGCACAAATATGCTTGATGTAGCTGATGTATTGAATGTTATGAGAGTTGTAAGAGCCCTCCCAAAATTATTTTTTAATGAAACAGAAGAGATTACAGAAAGGTACTAAGTCATTCCTCCTGCCATCAAGCATATGAATAGGCTGAAGTGTTTGTGTAGCCTCTGCTCATGTTGAACTTCAAGGGACACTAGAGAGTCGATGAACCTGGTTGGTGAGCCATTCAGCCACCATTCTCTGAGCATCTATTACACATCCTGCAATGTGCTAGCTCCACCAGGAATACCATAAACAACCCTGCCCATAAGAAGCTTAACATAGCATCAGGGACATGGAACAAGATCATTAATAAACAATATAAGGTAGCATATAATTAAATTTCCCCAGGTGTGGTCCAGATTTACTTATTACAAGAAATCAGCAAGTAAAAAATTCAGTATAGTCTGGAATTATTGGGAAAGGCTTCCAGGACAAGTTTGAAGTCAGGACAATGTTGAAGTATGGAAATAATCTTAATTATACAGATTACAGTGAAAAGAGGAAGAGGATGAGAGGAAAGGTGAGTGGAAAGGAGAGGAAGGCATGTTAACAGAGGCTGTTTTGACATGAGGAAATGAATAAGGCTGAACATTGTCCTTGCATTGAGTCTTCTTTTCCCTCTACATTTCCCCCTTCCATTTATCTTTGACCCTGCTCTTCCACAACATCCTCACAATATTCTGACTCTGGATTCCTGAAATACTTTCAATCACTTACCTGTTGATGCACTTTACATTGTTTCAGCTACCTGGCATCATCAATGCTTATATAATTTTACTTAACCTTGTAATCTTTGCAACAAGTTTCTCAAGAATGAAGATTGTTTCCAAAATATTTTGGCATCCACCCATAACTCAGTGCAGTGAGTTGAATTTCAAGTTCTTGAAAAGCATTTGCTAAATGAACCAGGTGAAATTTGGATGTTATTTCTGGCCTGGCCTTCTGGAAACCACTGTCTCTTTACTTGTTAGTAACTTTTCTGAGTATTAAGGTCAAACAGACAAAAAAGGAAGTGGTGACAAGGCCAGGTTCCCTCAGGTGATTGCTACTTATGTGTGATTATAGCAACAATAGATCCCAGTTCTGCCCCCACAATAACTAATCACAGTCCCAGGCAGTCAATCCTTCTGTACACATTAGCCCCAGTCAGTAGGATATCAAGAGGTGAAAAAAAATCATATTTATAAAAGGGAAGAAAGAGTCTTGTTGCTCCAATTTGTCAACACATCTTTATGAAGATGCCAAGTGTGGTATGGAAAGGACAATTGATGTCCAGTGACACGACTATTGACAGACAGAACTAAGTGTGTACACCGTTCCATTATATGCATATTGAGTCTTATCCTCTTTGCAAGCTGATATTTTAGGTGAGAAAAAAATGAGCAGACATTTCAAATGGATTTGCCTCCACATATGAAACCCTCAGCAATGTTATGATAAATCCTAAAGAAATGATCTTTGCTGTTGCTATGGTGAGGTGCCATCGTGTCAGTTCGGACCCATAGTGACCTTCTGCACAACAGAAGAAAACGCTACCCGGTCCATTTCTCTTCTGGGTTTCGAGTGAATATGATTGCAATTCACTACAGTGATGCTGATGCAGCTGAGAGAACTGGAGGTTACCCCCGCTCACCTAAGATGGAGAGAGAAAGCGAACTCACTCCCAATGAATGCACTTTGGGAGAAAACAAAAAATGCTTTCATTCTTAATATATTGGATTTGGCTCTTGCCGTATGGCTTATTAGCTGTGCATCCTGGGCCTCAGTTTCCATATCTGCAAAATTAAAATATAATCATCCCAAACTGGATAAGGGTTTGAAAGGATTAACTAGAATCTGCACAACGGTTTGGCAGAGTAAGCCTTTTATAACTAGCAGCTATTAACATCATTGTCACGCGATGCACTCCAAAGTGCCATGCCCTGTTCAGTCCTGTTCCAGAGGTGGTGTCTTCTTGACTAAGGCTTGCGTAGAGCAGAGGGGAGGTAATGGCTCTGAGTGTGTGGGACGGGTTCTCTATCTTAGTTAAGAAGGGAAGGTGTTTCCTGAGAAAACTGCAGTGCTGTGGGCGTGTCCCCAAACCAGACTGAAGAATCCTCAATGGAGACCAGTCATGAGTTTCAGCTGTGAGTGGTGTTTGTGGCCAGGGCACAAAACTGTTTTTTCCTCCACCTGATGGATGTTCCTACAGGAAAGGATTGATTGAGCACCCACTCAGAGTTTCTCTAAATCTTTCTGCCTTCTTTGTCCCTTTATGGTCTTTGGATTCATTGAAAGGATAAGGGTCACTTGGGGGTACCTTACTCTAGCCACATAAGAGAAGCCCAGTATGGTCTGGATTTGATGTCTCTTTGGGGGCCTATTTATCAATAAATAGATGTCATCTCATTTTAAGTGTATCAGAACTTGGAAGACATGGGTTAATTAAATATAGGCACAGAGAAGATGATGCGAAGCATCAAGAACTTGGCCCCAATCATTGACTAACATACATCTCCAAATTCTACCATACTTCGTTCCTTTTTGAGGTTAAAACATATAATATCTCTGGGATGGGGGACTTCTTATGGCCAAATCATTCATTAAACCCTGATTGTGAAATAGTCCATGAGAATATTATTTATCAGAGACATTAGGAAACAAATAATTATAGAGCTTATTGTGGAGGAGCCCTGGTTGTGCACTGGTTAATCATTCAGTTGCTAACCGAAGGTCTAGTGATTCACACCCACCAGTTACTCTACAGGGGAAAGCGGTGGCAGTTTGCTTCTGTAAAGACTACAGCCGAAGTGGTTGCTATCAGCTGAAACCAACCTGATGGCAATGAGTTTCAGGTATCTGCTCTGATGTTGCTGTTGTAATCTATCCTGGTGCATCCCACTTCATGACTTACTGCTTCTTATACAATGGTACTGAACCATTATGACACCTGAGGTTTTCATCGACTGAGTTTTTAGAAGTAGATCTTCAGGCTTTTCTTCCTAGTCTGTCTTAGCCTATAAGCTCCACTGAAGCCTACACAAGGTTGTGGCAGTCACATACTCTGGTGCTAATTTGACTAAGAGTATAGGGGTGGAGTCTAGCCTGTCAATATGGAAATAGCCAATGAGAGCTCTGTATGGGCATGACTTTCTCTGAGGATTATGGGAAATCTCACGATATTTCCCCCATGGAGGTGAGAGACTATAGACTCAGTCTCTTGGAGTCAGTCTACCAACATGCTGATAGACCCTGAGTTCTGGCACCTGAAGGAGCTGGAGGAGAAGCCACATGGGTTTGCCCTGATGGAACCGGACCTCTGAGGCCAAAGAAGCCACAGAGAGACCCCTGCCAGCGCTGAGATGCTTCTACTGCCACTGGATACTGCTGATGGACCCTGAGCCCTGGAAATGAGGAGCCATGGGGAGATCTCTGCCAGTGCCAGGATGCTTCTTCTGCTACTGGATACACAAGACTCTGCACCCACTGGCCTGTGATTGTCCTGGTGTCATTGCCCATGCTTTGTGGGTGAGAAGGAGACTTTATAGACTGGTATAGGACATATGGGCTAATATCAGACTTAGGACCTTGGACTGGACTGGTATGCTTTCTCAGTGTTCCATTCCTCTTATATATAAACTTTTCCCTTACATCCATATGTATGTTTATGAATTTGTTTCTCTAGTCTACCTGGACTAACACAACAACATTATCGCAACACATAAGCACAAGCCTCCAGTGACAGACAGTGATGAATGTGCTGAAAGTACATTGACCAAGAATCTAGCCTGGGTCTTTGCTTAGAATTCAACCACTGAACCAATGATATCTTTAGTGATTGGACAATAAGAGACAAAACAGAAGTACTGAACGAAAGGGAAAAGATTGCCCTCATAGTAGCATCTGGACAGAGAGCCCTGAGCAGCTGGGCATCGAAGGATACTGGCTTCCAGTGTCCGGAGAACTCTTGATAGAGGCATTGAAGAGTTGGGAAAATCCTTCATTTCACAATTCTGCCTATATTTCACAATTCGAAGGCGACACTCTTTGCCTTGTCTGGAACGGAAAAGTCAAGTTTAGAGACAGAAGGCAGGCCCTTATCAAAGAGAGAACACATGTAGCAGGATTAGGCCCCATGGACATGAATAACTCAACCAGGCCAGCATGAATGTCTTCCCAATCTGCTCTTGAGGGAGTGATTCCACGAGCTGAGACATAACCTCACCGCCAAAGCCAAAGTATGTCATGGAGCTTTTAATAACCCTTCCTGTCCCTGCCTCCCCCACAAAAGGGAACAGCTGGCCTCGCCCTCCTTTCTTCTCACAGTCACTTTCTCTCTGTGATTCCAGGGCATTGTTTTCAAATGGGTGTCCCCATGCTAGGAAACAGGCTTTGGGGATGTGTGCAATAATCATTTTATAATTTCTTTAATGGGATGGTTGCTTGCCTACGTGATGGCTACAAAGGAAGATGGGGAGATTCAGTCTAATTAGGGACCCACCAAACTTTTCACCAGCCTGCGGGGGTGAATTGCAGTTCCACCCACGTTTACCTGGGCCACCCAGGTCCCACCACACCTCCTGCCCTCTTCCCTCCACAAGGTTGAGGAGAGTCCCAGCACATAGTCAGCACAGGGGCCACGTCTGCTTGGGGAACATTCCCTTTCCACTTTTAGGGTCTCTCTGCCTGCTGTTGGGTGGAATGGAACCCCAGAATGCTCAACACAAACTTGGTGGTTCAAACCCACTAACTCTTCTGCGGGAGAGAGATGAGGCTGTCTGCTCCCATTAAGATTTGCACTAAGAGAAGCCCTGTATCAGGCTATTGCAAGTCCAAATGAACGCAGTGGCAGTAAGTTTGGCTTGGCCTGCTTATGCGGTAGTACAGCAGGGAACACAGCCAGTGGTTACGCTTTCAGGAATGATGTGAACCAGTTGACATCACATTGAGGACTTCAAATTCTAGTGGTGGGAGTATCAGTGAAGTCTTCAAAAGTGAGTTGTTCTTTCTTTCCTTTTTTTATTCCTCTTTCCCTTCCTTCCTTGTTTATCTCTCTCCCTGGATACCCCTCCCTCCCCTGCCTTCTACACTTTCCCCTTCGATTTCTGTCTTACTTTGGTTCATCTTTTCTGAGAGCCTTTGTACCAGAGGACCCCTGGCCCACCCCCTCACTCAGGAATCCTTCACTTCCATGCAACCTCCTAACACATTAAATTATTCCAGGCCAATGGCCTTTCTCATTTGCTGCCCCCTGATCTCTCATTATAAAACACATAATAAACCATCCTGCCATGATATTCATAGCAGGGCTCCAAGTTGGTTCAGGCTGATTCAGCCATGGGTGAAGGAGTGAAACCTGAATGAAAACAGGTTTCTAAAATGTAGATGAACTGGGACACCAACAAGTACCAACAACAATTGGTAGAAAATCAGCTAGAAACTTAATCTCTCTCAGAAAATAAGGGAAATGTTGCATAGCAACCAAATCTCTTGACCAGCTGAGTCAAAAACAGTGACACCCAACTCAAAGATGACCACTGATCACATTGCTTTGATCACTTTCCACAGTCCTGCCAATAATCGAAGACCACACATCAGAGCCCTGAAAGGGCTCACTACACCTCTTCCAACTCTGATTTTCAAGGCCTTACCCAGTAATTTTCTCAATGTATATCAGTATTCTAGGTCACCCAATTTTTAAATATTTGAGTCTGTTTTGATTTTTCTTCATGTGCATGATTGAAGTGGTTCCAAGTCTTACTTAATAAACAATAACAAATGCTATACCTCTGGTAACACATTTTACCTTTCAGTAAAGCTATAATCAAAGAAATAACCCTACAGGTTCCTACAGGAACCTTCATGGATTTCTGAGTTTCTCCTATAAAGCAGTTCTTTCTTAGAACCACTGATGCCTTAGAAGTCCTCCCAGTGTGCTAGGTGGCATGAGTGTATATATTCTGGTCTAGAGGCAGAAGTCAGGAAGTGGGTCTCCTGGTACCTGTCTCATCCAGAAGCTCAACATTTGAAATATTTATCAAGTATGGGTGTCAAAGCATATCAAATAATATCGAATATTCACTTAACCAGAGAGTCAGTATTTCCTTCCAATTGAATTTAACTGCTCAAGAAATGTGACTGTACTTTGGAAGTGTGTGTGTATGTATGTGCTTGCATTATTATTGTTTTAATTTCTGAAATTCCTCTATCTCCTATGGCTTAACATGGTTGTCCTGTTAAATGTGAGTATCTTGCTAGAGAAAGGGATAAAAAATGGGGCATTCTACTCCAATAAAGAGTTACAGCCTTGAAAATCCATAGGGGGATTTCTACTTTGTCCTGTAGGGTCACTGTGAGTTGAACTCTATTTGATGGCCATGAATTTACTGTGTTTTCAGTCATTCATTCATTCATTCATTCATTCATTCACCTAGAGAGGCGAGATCCCTATCCTCAGATAACAGGTGTGCACCTTGACAGCATTAGTTGGTTCTCTTCCAAAGTGTTGAGCTATCTTAGTTTTTTTTTTTCCCCGCCTTGTTCTCCAACTCTTTCAGCATCTCCTAGGTCCTTCTTTAGCTCTCATCAAGTTCCTGAAAAGTCAAGATGGCCTGACCCAGTAGCTGCAGCAATAATTTCAAACTCCACAATTGCAAGTTTGGCGTAGGACTAACAAGGTTTCATTCTGCTGTCAGATCAGACTTAATGAGCCCCAACAAGGAGACCACAGCCAGCTCTGGGGGATGGACCTTCTCAACTGCTCCCAGCATCTCCATGATGCTCCTGAATGTTGATAACCCCTGTGTCAGTCTGCGTAGACTAGAGGAACAAATTCAAGGACACACATATGGATATAAGGGAATGGTTTATATACAAAAGGAATGGAACACTGAAAAAGTATCCCAACCCAGTCCAGTTCAAAGTCATAAGTCCAATATTAGCCCATATGCCTGATACCAGTTTATAATGTCTCCTTCTGACTCACAAAGTCACAGGCCAGTGGGTGCAGAATCCGGGCACTGGCAGGGGTCTCCACATGGTTCCTCATTTCCAGGGCTCAGGGTCCATCAACAGCATCCAGTGGTGGCAAAGCAACTCATTGCTGGCAGAGGTCCCCACATGGCCTCTCCAGCATCAGAGGTCCGTTTCCATCAGGACAAAGCCATGTGACTTCTCCTCTGGCTCCTTCAGCTTCTCGGATGCTTCCATCTTGTCTTGTCTATGATTCATTGTCTCTGAGACTAACTCCCAACAACTGGAGAAGATAGCGTCTCATCTTCACCTGGGATATATCACGAGATTTCCCAGAAGTCTCAGGAGAAAGCCATGCCCACATAGAGGCCTCATTGGCTACTCAATGGCTATCTCCAGATTAACAGGCTAGACTCCACCCCTACATCTCAGTCATAAATTAACATAAGCACATGACTGCCACAACCCCTATTAGGAAGCAAGTTTAGACCTCAGAGTTTAGACATTTGTGTTAGCATTTGGATCCTGCAGCTGTCTCTTGGGAGTTAGGTGAAGCTTTCCATTAAGTTTTTCTGGAATTTGAGAATTTTCTAACTTTCTTAAACTTTCTAACTTTCATCTAAAGTGCTGGTCACACTTTAAAATACACCTCATGCTCGTTTAATGTCAGGAGTAGCCACAAACCTGCTGAAAGCTCCTCTGGGAATAAGACTCTTCAGGCGGGTGATCCTGAACCTGCATTGTCAGTGTTGCCAAAAATGTGTTAGAAATGGAAGTTCTCAGCCCCACCACGGACCAGCGAATCAGAAACTCTGGTGGGAGGGCTCAGGAGTCTTTATTTGAATAAGCTTTGTAGATGTGTTCAAGTCATGCAGAAGTTTGAGAATCACTGGTCCATACCACATGCTCATCTCAGAACTCTTCAAATTAGGACTTGGAGTAGACTTGTATAATAGAAAGTCTTTTTTTTTTTTTAAAGAACATATAGTTCTCTCTACTGGTTTTTGGGTGATTAAATTGAGACTGGAGTGATTTGTCAAAAGATGCACCATATTCTAGCTCTTTCAGAGAATTGACTGTGGCATTCCTGTGACCTTTGACCTACTATGTCAGGGATTTGACTTATCTCAGCTTTGATATATGTTCCTCACTTCTTCTAATCCTTCCTCTCAGTCTTTAACTGGAGTCCTTGGACGGCGTAAGCAGTTAATGTGTCTGACTGGTTATTGAAACATTGGTGGTTTGCATGCAACCAACAGGTCATCAGAAGAAAGGTCTGGCCACCCTCCTCTAAAAAGTCAGCCATTGAAAACTGGAGGAGCCCCATTGTACACGAGGTTGCCAGTAGGCAAAATGGCAACTGTATTTCTTAAATCTCTAATCACACCCCGAAATGTCTCTTCAGGAGAAAAGGGACCTCCAAGAGCTTTGTGCAGAGACTTGGCCTCCCTTCTGGAGCTCTAACAGGTGATTCCCAAAGGCAATTGTTACCCAGATTCCCTGCATGCCTGAGAACAGATGGACAGTCTGTAGAGGACTCCCTCCTGGAATTTTGGGAAAACCTATTCAAAGAGATGGGGGAAGGGCTGAGAAAATATCTCTGAACAGGTCAGCTCCAGGCACACAGGCCTGGCAACCTTCACTGCCCTTAAAAAGGAAAGAACTCTCTGTGTTTGGGGACAGTCCATTATCACTCGGGGTGCAAAAAACAACCAAACCGAAAAACCTTCACCCCCTTCCAGGCTCCCTGCCTACGTCCTTCCAGCTCAGGACGATTGCCAGCTTTAAATTTTATCTATCATTTGAGACCATATGTGGAAATTCTGATCACTGACATTTTTATTTTTATCTCTCAGACCGAAAAGGCTTGTCTCTCTTCCAGCACATCTTATTAAAGAGGCTAGAGCTGACTCCAAGTGCTGCAGGCAGAATGGTGACGGGTGGAGGGGTGGAGGGCGGGGGGTGGGGGGGCGTAGTTTGGTGCTGGGGAAAGGACAGAGTTGGCACAAGCCTCAGCATGTCGAGGCTATCTGAGGGTGCCTTTGTCAGTGCCAATGATTCTAGTAACTCTCCTCCCCAAACTTCACGAGGCTTTGGTTTACACACTCTGCTCTACCTCCCTTCCTTTCCCTCCCTCAACCCAGTTTCGTGCACAGAGGGTTAAACAACATGTTGCTGGAAGAACCTTGATTCCTTCTGCTTCCAAGAAACAACCCCCCCCCCCCTGAAAAAAAACTCCAACTTTACTTTTCTGGCATCGACACTGTGTTTTTGGCATTGGGCACCCTAGCTATTTGCCTTCAGGAGATCTGTGAGTGAATATTTACAAAGAGATGATCGCTAAAAGCCAATATGGGTTCACTGAGAATTGGTCATGTGGAACTGACCCCATTACCCCTTTTAAAAATGGTGACTGAGCAGTACCTCAGCGGAATGCCATAGTGGCATAAAAATTTTTGATTTCAGGACGGCAGTTAACAAAGTCTTATGATAGCTATACAGAGAAATAACCGGACAGAGACTCAAGGGCTGTGTCTGAGTGAAGTGTAGGGCTTCACAGCTGTAGTCAACTTGAGAAGCAGTCCTTGGCGATAGGACTGGGAGCCCTTCCCCATCAGACCCTGGCCCTGAGTTCCATGATGTCACAAAAGACTTGCTCAGCAAACTAGTGTGAGGTGCATTTGAGATAATGACAAACACTTTAGATAACAAGATCAGGATTAGAAAATTCTCAAAAGTCGAGAATGTTTACTAAAAGTCAGGTGATAGAATTTTTCCACAGGTCAATTCCCAAAGTCAATTATAGAGACAGAAGACTAAGGAGACCTGGATTTAGAGTTGCCAATTGAAAAAAAAATACTTGGCATTCTTGTGGACCATACGCTCAGGAATGCAGCTGTTTAAGAAAGAAAAGCACTTTGTGCTCTTTTAATCGAAGACTAGGAAGCAGATAAAAGGAGATTATGATCTTATTCTACCTTACACTGGTGGAATGACAGCTAGGTTGTCATCATGCCCTCTTCTGTGAGCCATATTCTAAGAGGGGTATTGACTCATGAAGAATATTCAGAAGGCTGGGGATGGGATAGCAATCAGTCCAGGAACTGCTTCGTCTATGCCTAAGAGCTTGTCATAGATGATTCACGAAGCAGCAATCATAAGAAGGCAAATATCAGCACTATACAAGGAAGATTTTCTAGTATCCAGAGCTGTCCAATCATGGTATATTTATCCCCCAAAATTAATGAACTGCCTTTCAAAGAAAGTGCACAAACTAAAGTAAAAATGAAATCACCTGTTCTATGCAGAGTTCAATTGTTTACATGGAAGTTCAATATAAAGTTGAAGGAAAGTTTTAAAAGTCCATAAGAACCAGGATAGGACCTTGAGTCTTTCCCAGCTGAATTTTGAGAATATCTTATGAAGAGATTTGACTAATTGGCACCAATTACAGAAGGCCTCCTGAGCCAAGGAGGACATCAAGAATATCTCATGACGACAGTAAAAAAGTCATCAGAAAGACTGGAAAGAAAGAAAGCTAAAAGGATCAAAGTGGTGTCAGGAGGGATTCTGAAACGTGCTCTTCGTCATAGAACATCTAGAGCAAGAGGAAGAAATGATGACATCAAAGAGCTGAATAGAACATTTCAATGGCTAGATGGAGAAAATAAAGGCAAATATTATAATAAAACGTGCCAAGACCTAAAATTAGATAACCCAAAGGGAAGAACACCCTCAGCATATCCTAAACTGGAAAAACTCAAGCCTCAAAATGCAATATTGAAAGGTTCAATCGAAAAATATTGAATAACGCGCAGAAAAAGAAGCTCGAATAATGCACACAAAAGAACTAGTTGACCTACAGGGGACAAGACTGGAGATACATGTGGGAATTGTGCCCGATCTGACCCTACCACACTGAGGCAAACATCGAAGGAGTGCAACAGAACAGCAAGGCGGGAAGAGCGAGGAAGTCCTGAGGGAGTACCAAAAATAGACTTTGGGACCAGGGCCTGGCATCTCATTAGACTCCACCGGAAACCACTCCTAAAGGTCAACAAACAGTCCTTGCACTATTTACAGGCTCTTCTGTTTTTGTCATTGGTTTGTTGTTGGTTTTTGTTCTTTTGTTGCTTTGTTTCGCTCTGACTTGTTTTTGTGCGCGTCGTTATTTCCACAGGTCTCCCTAGATAAGATAGGCTGGATAAACAATCTGGAGGAGAGAACAATGGGACGTATGGTTCCGGCGGGACATGGGAGAGGGGAAGGTGGGGGGAAGGAAGTGGTGTTAACAAACCCAGGGACAAGGGAACAGCAAGTGATCCAAAATCGGTGGGGAGAAGAATGTAGTAGGCCTATTAGGGATTGAGCAAGGGTAATGTAACCAAGAGGGCTTACTGAAATCCAAATGAAGGCTGAGCATGATAGTGGGACAAGAGGAAAGGAAAAGGAAATAGAGGAAAGTGTTTGTCCTGTGTTTGAATCAGGCAGCCCCCTGGACCAGGCCACCCTCCAGACTAGGCAGCCCCTTGCACCTGTTTGCACCAGCCTCACAAGAAGATGAACAGCCTGGTGAACTTTGTAACCCTTGCCTCTGGCATTTCACTGAGCTTATCTCCCTGCAGGGCATAGCCCCTTCACAGAGCTTATCTCTCAGGGCCGGATCTGTACAGCCTCCTCAATGTTCCAGGATGCAGATCTACAAAAGACAAATTTACTCACAGACAGACCAAATCCTGACTTAGACTCTGCAACTGCAATATCAGAAAGCCTCATTCCCCTTATCAGTACACACATCTTTGGCTTAATCCCTATATGTGTCCCACTGCCTCACTTCCAGGTGTGGCTTCCCTGGCCTAACTTGGCCTTGGAACCACCCAGGAGCTCAAGATGCTCCTGTCCCTTTCTGTGCTGTCCCTTCCCTTCCCAAAAGTCATTCCCTACCTCTAATAAAGTCTATCTTACTTTTCATCCCTATCAAAGCTCTATCTCCCCTCTGTGACTCCATCTCAACCTCTCAGAAAGAACTAGGAGGCAAAAGGCACTTATAGAAATCTGAACAAAGATATTTACTTATGTAAATAAATTTACATATGAGGATGGGGAAGTAGATCTATGTGCATATATTTATAGCCTTAGCATTAAGGTAGCAGATGGACAATGGGCCTCCATTCAAGTACTCCCTCAATGCAAGAACAGTTTTTTCTATTTAACTGACATTCCACAATGTTCACCTTCCTTACATGATCACTGAAGACAAATGGGTGCATAAGCAAATGTAGTGAAGAAAGCTGATGGTGCCTGGCTACCAGAAATTATAGCATTGTGAGTCTTAAAGGTTTGAGATTAACAAGGGGCCATCTAGCTCAGAAGCAACAAAGCTCACATGGAAGAAGCACACCAGCCTGTGTGATAATGAGCTACTGAAGGGATCAAGTATCAGGCATCAAAGAACAAATAATTATATCATTGTGAATGAGGGGGAGTGCAGATTGAGGACCAAGACCCATCTGTAGGCAACTGGACACCCCCCTGGACTCCTGTACGGAGTTAATGAACCAGTCAGGGTGCAGTATAGCAATGATGAAACATACAAGTTTCCTCTAGATCCTAAATGCTCCCCCCCTTCATCATGATCCCACTTCAATTCTACCTTACACATTTGGTGAGACCAGAGGTTGTACACTGGTACAGATAGGAACCAGAAACATGGGGAATCCAAGACAGATGATCCTTTCAGGACCAGTGCTGAGAGTGGCAAGACCTGGAGGGTCGGGGAGGGTGCTATAGAAAGGGGGAACTGATTACAAGGATCTACATATATCCCCCTCCCTGGGGGATGAACAACAGAAGAGTGGGTGGAAGGAGACATTGGACAATGTAAGACAAGGCAAAATAATAACAATTTATAAATTATCAAGGGTTCATGAGGGAGAGGGGAGAAGGGAGGGAGGGGGGAAATGAGGAGATGATACCAAGGGCTCAAGTTGAAAGCAAATCTTTTGAGAATGATGATGCCAACAAATATACAAATGTGCTTGACACAATGGATGCATGTATGGATTATGGTAAAAGTTGTATGAGCCAAAAAGAAAACAGAAAATTAGTGAACTCCCACCATTTCAGGGGTTAGCATATAAACAAGAACCACTGGTGCTGAAGGAAGGAGCCCAAGCTGCACTGAGTACATTCGCCAAAAACAAGGCTCCAAGAATTGATGGAACACCAATTGAAATGTTTCAACAAGCTCATGAAACACTGATCTATCCTAGGAAATTTGGAAGATAGATACTTGGTCAACTGACTAAAGAAAATACATATTATACCCATTCCAAATAAAGATGACCAAACAGACTGCTGAAATTATAGAAAAATGTCATTGATATCACCTGTAAGTAAAATTTTGCTGAAGATCATCCAATAATGGTTGCAGCACTACATTGACAGGGAGCTGTCAGAGGTTCAGACTAGTATAACAAGAAGATGTCGAAAAAGTGATAGCTAGCATAGCTGATGTCAGATGGGTCTTGGCTGAAAGCCAAGAAAGATGTTTACTTGCGTTTTATTGACTATGCCAAGGCATTCAAACTATGACTAGCTTTGAAAAGAATGGGAATCACAGAACACCTCATTGTGCCCACTGGGAACTTGGAAATGGAACAAGAGGCAGTTGTGGGAACAAGTCAAGCAAATATGGCAAGATTTTAAAATCAGAAAAGGTGTGCATCAGGGTTGTGTCCTGTCACCATACCTATTCAATTTGTACCCTGAACACATAATCATAAAATCCAACTTGTGTGATGAAGAATGAGGCAGAGAATGCCACATTGCCAGGTAAAAGTGAGAAGGACTTAGAGCACTTGTTGATGAAGACCAAGGCCTGGAGCCTTCAATATCGATTACAACTTGACATAAAGAAGATCAACATCATCACAAATGGACCAATATCATAAGAAATGGAGAAATGGTCAAAGTTTGAATGTTGTCGTTGTGGAGGATTTTGTCTTACTTTGATGCACCATCAGTGACCTTGGAAGCAGCAGTGAAGAGATCAAAATGTGCGTGGCACTAGGTAAACCTGCTGTGTGAGACCTCATTAGAGTACCGACTGCAAGGATGTGACCTTGAGGACTAAAGGGTACCTGACTCAAGCCACAGCATTTTTGATTACCTCGTGTGCATATAGAAGTTGGGTATTGAATAAAGAAGTTTGCAAAAATGTCAATGCATTTGAATTGTGGTGCTGGGGAAGAGTACCAAAGGTACCGAGGACAGCTAAAAGGACAAACCAATGTGTGTTGCAAGAAGTATGGCCAGAGTGCCCCTGAGTGGCAGAAATGGCTAGACTTTGTCTTATAGACTTTGAATATGGTGTCAAGAGTGACCAGTCCCTGGAGAAAGGCATTGACTGTTTGGTAAAGTAGAGAGACAGGAAAAAAGAGGAAGGCCCTATAGAAGATGTGTGATGGTGTGCCTACAACAATGGACTCACCCATAAGAACAGTTGTGAGCACGGTGCAGGACTGGGCAGTATTTCATTCATGCATGAGGTTGTGTGGGTTGGAACAAGCTAGATGACACTTAACAACAACATGAAAAAAAATTTTGGTGATTTTTGTGTCCAGGTCTTTTCAATACTGCTTCAAATTCAAGAAGTCTATACTTAGGGTCGTTTTTCTTTTTGTTTTCTCCATACCACTACCCTTGACTGAGAATGGAATTAATATAGGTTAGCTAAGAGCCAGCTTCTCTCTGAACTTCTACCTCCTTACTTGCGAAGTGAGACAGTTTTAATATATGCTACTTAAGGTTCCTCCAGGAAGGAGTAACCTAGTCATTATATTTTTCTCAGTTATGGAAATAGCAAAGCTAGGGAGATTAGCACTGGTTAAAAGGACTAGTGTATACAGCTTTATTTGTTTTGTTAGATGTTGTCATGTAGGTGCCAACTGCTTATGACCCTATGCATAACAAAACAAAACATTGTTTGATCCTATGCAATCCTCACAACTGTTCTGTTTTTTTTGTTTGTTTGTTTGTTTTAGCCCTTTTTTGCAGCCACTGTATTAATCCATTTCATCCAGAGTCTTCCTCCTTCTTATTGCCCTTCCAATTTGCCAAGCATGATGCTCTTTTTTTTTTGTATATCATTTTATTAGGTGCTCATACAACAATGATCACAATTCATCCATCCATCCATCCATCCATCCATCCATCCATCCATCCATCCATCGTGTCAAACACATTTGTAAATTTGTTGCCATCATCATCCTCAAAACATTTGCTTTTTGCTTGAGCCCTTGGTATCAGCTCCTCATCTCCCCCCTGCTGTTTTTTAGTATATCATTTTATTGGGTGCTCATACAGCAATTATCACTTTCCACCCATCCATCCACCCACCAATTGTGTCAAGCACATCTTTACATTTGTTGCCATCATCATTTTCAAAGCAGTTTCCTTCTGCTTGAACCATTGGTATCAGCTCCTCATTTTCGTCTAGCTCCTCATATTCTGCTGCTGCAAGTTGTTTTTCAACTACCATTCCTTCCTCTTTGTTTCAACGTTTACATTCCAATCACCAATAATTAACAATACATCTGATTTCAGACTGTAAGTATAGGTAAGACTCTTCAATTTCTTTAACACTAGCTTTTGTGGTTGGTGTATAAATTTGAATAATCCTTGTGTCACCTGGATTTCCATATGCTGATAGATCACAGATAACATTGTATTTCAAGATATATCTTGAAATGTTATTTTTGACAATGAATGTAATGACCTTCCTCTTGAATTTATCATTCTTGGCATAGAAAGCTAGATGATTATCTGATCCCAAAGGGACATTATGAGTATATTCACCTCCTTAGTCCCTATAATTATCAATATTCATGTATTCCATTTCATTTATGACAGCTTGTAATTTTCCTTAAATTTCCCTAAATTCTTACATTGTCTGTTCCATGTTCTGTTTCTTAAAAGATGGTCATTGCTGTTTGTTCTCATTTTGAGTTGTGGCCCATGAGTAAATTAAGGTTGTTCTGAACGCTTTATTCTCTCTGAGTCTTTCTGGTTGCTTCTACATTGAGAGGGAAGCTCCTTCTGTCATAGAGTAAGTATCTTTTGACCTGAGACATTCATCTTTCAGTATTGTACTGACAGTATTCCTCTGCTTTGCATGAGATTTTAGGTACCTGACAATGTTCTGCTGCTATTCATAAAGTATCCAGTGACTGATTCCTTAGAAGTGGAAAGCCAATTTTTTTCTTCATTGTCTGGAAGCTCTGTTGATACCTGTTTATCTGGGAGACCCTGCTGGTATTTGAAAAAACAGGGGCAAAGTTTTCAACATCACAGAATACAAGTCACCACAGTAGGACAAACTGATAAAATACATAATGGATATGATCTTGCATTACAAAATGTAAATGGCCAGACCTGTCGGAGGAGCAGCCCCTAACACATCATTACTGGTCTGGTAGGGGCATTTGTA
>PVJH01020677.1:0-40265 GCA_004026705.1 Nesogale talazaci | reverse complement strand
TCCATCGGTGCTCCTATTTCAGTTATTAGCTTTGCTATTTCACACCATGGACTAATAGGATTGGCAGAATTATTCATGTCTTTAGGTGTAGAATTAGCATCACCAGTGCTCTTAAGACTAATCAGATTGGAGAACCAATCAAGGAGACCCATGTTTATGATTTTATTTCTCTAGAAGCACTCCTGGTACCACTTGTGTCCGGCAGGGTTATTGATTAGATGTCCTTGTAAGGGAGTAGATATTATCCTATCCACAAACAGTTTTGTACTTCAAGATACAACTTGACATGCCCCTTTCAAAGATAAATGCAGCATCATTCCTCTTTGTGATAGGTAAGCTTGTGGTACCAACATGGCCAAAGATGACAGGCAGGTCTGTTGTGACGACATGGTCAATGAACACATGTGACCAATTGAAGGGCAGAGATAGACAAGGCTTGGCAAGCTCTGCCCTTGCTCTCTTGCTTGTAGATCTTCGGACCAGCAGGCTGCCTCATTCGTCCTGTGCCTTGACCTCCAAGCAACACTCCTGGGACACCTAATCATGTGGAGCTGTGAGTTGAGGTTCCTTCAAGCCTTGCTTCACCACACTCCTGAAATATACATCTCTTGAGCTGGGGACCTTTGGGCTCTATCACTTGGCTGACTGTTGGTGACCTGCTTTGCTGTTTGCTGCCTGTGGCTGGATAGCCTGAATTGCTCTACAGAGGACTACCTGGTGACTCTCAAGACTCCAGAGACTGCCAGGCTACTAGTCTCACACAAGTGAGTTGCACCAAGCCATTTGTACTGCTTTATAGATTAGGTAACTGTTTATTTCTTATCGCATGTATCCTTTTATCTATATAAGTATATAAAGAGAATTACTAGTGTCCTGGTTTTGTTTCTCTAGAGAACCCTATCTGACACACTCTTGAATGGTATTCCCAACAAAGTAAACCATATGATTTTTTGAGTCACATAGGACTATACAGTCCATTTCAGTTCACCAATAGCTATATTATCAATCTTTATGCATTTCATTTTGAAGACTTCTACTTTCTCTAGATGGAGCTGTGCTGGTATAAGGGTAGGCAAAGATAGGGCTGCAGTCTGCCTAGTGGGCAGTTCTAAACCACCATCATCTCCATATTCCACAGGACAGTGACTGGGATTTCTACTCCTCTGAAGAGTTGTAGGCTGGAAAGGCACAGGTGGTCCCTGTAAGTCAGCATTGATTCATTAGCAGGGGTTGAGATTTTGCTGGACTCAGATTTCATACATTCCAAGTTTCAATTATTAATTGATGTTACTTTCCTTTTGAGTCATCCCACATCAACAGATGATGGTTCCAAAGTCTATTCTATTCAAGTTATTCTGGTAAACTCCTCTTTCAGAAGGTAGATCTCCCTTAGATATATTTTGAGTGTCTTCGCACCTGAGACATTTATTTTCTGGTACAAACTTGGACAATGTTCCACTTGTATTCATGAGGTATCAGTATCTGAGAGTATTTTCATGTTCTCCATGGGGTTTCAGGGGCTTTTTCCTCAGAAGTGGGCAGCAGGTTCTTCTTAATTGTCTTCTCTTAGTCTAACAGCTGCTCTGAAACCTCTTCGATGATCTCCAATTTTGAAATATCCGTGATGTAGCTTCTAGCATCACAGTAACATGCAAGCTACCACAGTATGACAAACCGGCAGACACGTGGTAGTAGAAATGGCAGCTATAATATAAAAGGGCCTCATTAATGGACTATGTCACAGTTCTCAACATCAGCACTGTCCTTAAAAATCTTTATTGTAGGTAATTATAATTTATAGAATATTTCCATTTTAAATACAAATGGTTGCTTAATTTCAGCAATTTTATTTAGTCACTGGGAAGAAAAAAAAGTGGAATTTCCTGAAAAATTGCAAGCTTTAATTCTTATCAGTTACTATCAACCTAACATCCATATTGTCACAATCAACATGAGAAAGCTAAATTTCAATTCAGCAGATCAGTATTGAAAAATAATTTTGTGGGGTTTTTGCTGCTACAAACAGGAAAGGTTCTGTAGTCGATGAGTGGGTTAACTGTTGGGCTTTCACCACAGAGTGGGGGTTTGAATCCATCAACTCTTCTGAGAAAGAATGATGAATCAGCCTTCTTGTGTAAAGGTCTACAAGTCAGAAACCTCAAGGAGAAGGTCTACTCTCCTATGGGGTCACCATGAAATGTAATTGAATCAAAGATATAACTGAATGCATGGGTTTGGGTTTACTTTGCATCCTAAAACAGTGTCTCTTATAGGAAAACACTAATGAAGACACTTGATCTAAGATTTACAAATGCACCATAATAACTTTTTAGTAAAGATACTCTTGATAGAAGGGGTGAAAGAGCCTGCTCTTAATCAGAATGCTGAAAATGTAGGATAATTTTAGATTTATTCTGTTACAAATTCAAAAGGTAACAGCACCCTCCCGTGCAATATAAATTTCTTTAAAACTTAATCCATAGAAATGTTCCAACTCAGGAAGGTGGCAAGCAAGGTAATTTAGGAGCATAAAGGAAGCATCAGACCTCAAGGGATAGTAGATTGATACCTCCTGGATAGTATAATGATACCTCCTGGAGAAATGGAGATATCAATTGTTACCTGCATAGCTTCTTTTGTTACATTGTTTGGGGTCCTGAGATTATTGCCAAATCTAAATTTTGGGGGATCATTGCCAATCCTATTTTTTACTACATAGCTTATAATTTGCTTGATTTTCCCTGATTTTTGGAGCACTTTGGAGGTAGCAAACTGTACTGTTTCCATTGTTTAATATTTGTAGAAATAAACTTAGAGCTTCTCAAATCAATGTGGTCTCTGTCTTGGGTTGAAACCATGACAAGTAATTCTGGACCCAGTTTGAAAATTATATTTATGTCATCACCTCAGTTCTTGTTAGCCTAAACACACTGCAACCCCAATTATCCACATGTTACCTCTTTGATCATCGCACAGCAAGTTTTAAACTTGTCTCTGTATATTCCACATTTTGCAGAAATCAATGTGTATCCCTAGGGAGATAGTTTGCTAAGATATCTGCTATTTTGTGTCCTTTCTGCCTGTACTCTTTCATAATTCAAGTTCTAATTACTTGTACTAACATTTTGAAAAGTAGTATTTTATTGTATTGTCGATGAAAGCTTACACAGAAAACTAGCTTTCTCTATGGGAATATTTATACTAATTTTTTATGGTTTTGCAATATGCTAGTATTTTGTATTATTTCTGTCCTCTTTACAAGTTTCCATTACTCTAGCGTCCCTTTCCTTCCTTGATTTTGAATAGGTGTTGAATAGATCTTTGTTTTTGAATAGATGTTGATCTCAGTCTCATATAGCTAATTACTAGGCGGAACTCATTCTTTCTGATTAATTTGATTTTTGTCAGCATATTCTATATATTTATGTTGCATTATAAGGTATTGCACAAACTTATTTTAATATTATATTATTTCATAGTATTTGCATAGTACAGTTAGTTTAGCTATTTATTCATTGAGAGAGACTTACATTGTTTCCATCTTTTGACTGTTGTAGGTTTGCACTAAGAGCAATTTAAATTCTTGAGCAATTCTTCAAATGATTGTCTTCCTCATTTCTTCTTCTATAATATAGAGCTTTGGGTCACATCATTTACTACAAAAAGTAATTATTTTACCAATATTATTTGGTAATGTTGTCACACTACTGTAGAAAAAAATTGTCAGTAACTCTGAATTACCCAATATTTTCATGTGATTATTGGAGAAATTGAGATACTTTGGTAGTACGTCGGTTAAACTCTTCACTGCCACCCTGATGGTGAGCAGATCCCACTCACAAGACTCTCTGGTGGAGAAAGTTATTGTATGTAGTCTGCTTCTGTGAAGATGACCATCTTGGAAAGAAATTCTATGGAGGCAGAGTGCTCTTTTTCTTTCTCTTTATTTTCATTCAGAGAATTTAATGACAGAAATGAAATTTCTTCACATCAAAGTTCTTTCATTCCAGCACATAGGTTACAGATGCAACAATTTTCATTACTCCAAATCAGTGAGCTAATTCTGATTTAAACTATCTCAAAAAGATGTACATATAATAGCCACTAGTCTGTAAGAAGTTACTGTTTCAGTCAGAGGAAATGGTCTGTACCTCAAGATGATGGTTTTCTTCATCTTTTCTTGTAGTTTTTCTTGTGATTGAAGATGTAAGTCATGTTTTTTAATGCCCTCAGATTTGTATTTAAAACAGATGATCTGAAGCAACAAAGCCCACATGAAAGAAGTGCACCAGCCAGTTTGACCGTGGAGTGTCAAAGGGATCAGAAATCAGACATCAAAGAACAAAAATATCATATCATTCTGTATTCACCTTCCTGATATGAATGCTGAAGACAAATGTGTGCATAAGCAAATGTAGTGAAGAAAAACTGATGGTGCCTGGGTATCAAAAGATATAGCGTCTAGGGTTTTAATGGTTTCAGGGTAAACAAGCAGCCCTCTAGCTCATAAGCAACAAAGCCCACATGGAAGAAGCACACCAGCCTGTGTGACTACAAGGTGTCCAAGGGTTCAGGTATCCAGCATCAAAGAACTGAAAATGATATCATTATGAATAAGGGGGAGCATAGATTAGGGATCAAAAGCCCACTGTAAGTGAAGTGATATCCCCTTACAGAAGGGTCAAAGGGGGATGAGCCTGTAGGGGTACAGTGCAACAATGATGACATATGCAACTTCCCTCTAGTTCTTAAATATTTCCCCCTCCCCAAACTATCATGATCCCAATTCTACTTTACAAATCTGGTTTGAACAGAGGACGTACACTGGTACAGATAGAAACTGGAAATATGGGGAATCCAGGACAGATGATACCTTCAGGACCAGTGGCGAGAAAGGTGATACCAGGAAGATGGGGGGAAAGTGGAGTAGAAAGTGGGAACTGATTATCAGGATCTACATAAAACCTCCTCCCTGGAGTATGGACAACAGGGAAGTGGGTGAATGAAGACATCGGACAATGTATGATATGATAAAATAATAAATCTTCTAATAATTTCTAAAATAATGAAATAATTTCATTTCTAGTGTTCATGAGGGAGGAGAGATTGGGGACAGAGGGGGGAAATGAAGAGCTAATACCAATGACATAAGTAGAAAGAAAATGTTTTGAGAATGAAGATGGCAACAAATGTACAAATGTGCTTCGCATACAATGGATGGATGTATGGATTGTGAAGAGTTGTATGAGAGCCCAAAAAATGATTACAAAATTGATTATGTGAGTTTCCTATTCAAGGTATACTAAGACACATTCTTTAACTTTTTCATCCTCACCTTAAATCTTAATACTCACTTTTGTATACATTTTTATTTACTTATTCACAATTTTTTCACAAATTTCTGGTCTTCAGAAGATCATAATCTTCCACTGTTAAAATACTTAAATATGTCCAAAATAAGGTAACCAGGTATAAGATGAGAAAGACTAGGGTATTGTTTTCAGTAGCCACCATCTATCTGTCAGTTTGTAGTATTTCCTGGAAAGTGTGCTGCACAGATTTTGGAAGTTCTGCTCCAAATATCGAAAATACCAGGAGGATCACTTAGAGTGGACAGATTGCAGTCACACTTTTAGGGTAAGATAGATAAGAAGAAAGACCCAATAATCTACTTCCTGAAAACTATCCAGGAAAATTATATACATTCCAAAAGAGCACTATTTGACTTTCACTCACACATTGGAGAAGTATACAAAATTGGGTGAAGCAGAGGATGAGCAAGGAAAGGTAGTAGTGAAATAGGCTGACTAGAGAATACACTCAAACATGTCTATGATTATAAGGATGATGCAGAATCAAGGACATTTTCATTATATTGTAAATAAAGTTACCAATTGCAGAGGCAAGTTGATGCTATGCATCTATCTGCTGGCTATCATTTATTTAGCTATGCTAAAGAGAATAGAATTGATATTAATGATTTTGATGACGAGAAGTTGAGTCAGAAGTGAAAACTGACTGCTTTCTAGGATATACATAACAATCCAGAGATGTGGGTCTACATAGTGTACAAGAAATAAAGAGGAGATGTCTAAAAAAGAATGAACAGCCCTGTGGTTCTGGGAGAAACTTTATAGAGACCTTTGAATTCTAATGTGCTGCCTGTGGAGATCATTAAAAGTTTTTAAGTTTTCTGAGAATTGCAAAGCAGTATAGCGTAGATAGACACACATACTAGTTAGTATTGCATGGAATGGAGGAGGAGGAATTCAGAATGTTGACTTATTAAAATCAGTCAGTAGGTATAAATGTCTGCCTCAACAGGGCAGAAGTAATGAGAAAAAAAATAACTAAAGACCACAGAAGCATCTCTATTCTGTTGTTCAGGAACCCTCCCTGGACATAAGATGCCAGAAAATGAAAGAATGCAAGAGTAAGAGGAGTGCCTTGAATTAACAAAAGAGACATAACATTTCTGCACTTTTTGTTTATTTGTTTCATATTGAGATTTGACTCAGATGTATCTTGTCATTGGGAATAAACCTCTTGAATATTTGTCATAACTTATTTTCTGTTTTTCTGTCTATGAAACTCAGAATGGATGAACCCATAGAGACAGCAAGGACAATGAGGGTCCCTGGGAGGTACAGGGAGAAAGGCAGTGGCAGAGGAGAGCTAATCTCAAGAGGTTCAAGAAGGAAGAGGGAGTTTTGAATTTGATTGTGGTCACAAGTGTACACTACTGCTTGATGTGATTGGATTATGGAATGTTGTGGTCTCTGTATTAGATCCCAGTTAAATGGGTTTATAATAAAAATGTATCGCATAGAAAGGATCAGTATTTCTTTAACTTTCAAGAATATGCTTCTTATTGTTGCCAGGGGTTGTTTAGTGAGCCCTTACTGATAGCACTTCTACATGCAACAGCAGCAAACAGTACTGCGTCCTGTGTCGTGTTCACAGCTGTTGTTACACTTGAGCTCACTGTTGTAGCCATTATGCTAGTATGTATCCTACAGGTACTCCCCTTTCTTTTCTGACCTTCCACTTCACCAAGCAGCGTGTCTTTTTCCATGGATGTTTTCTCCTGATAATATATCCAGCATGCATAAGATAAAAGTCTTGTCATCTTTGCTTCTAAGTGGCACTCTTGATGCACTTCGTCCAGGACATATTTGTTGTTCTTTTGACAGTCCAATGTACTTTCAGTATTCACTGCCAACGCCATAATTCAAATGCATCAGTACCACAAACTGTTTGAAGCCTCTTGGTCAGACACACTTTTCCAGTAATACTCTTCTCTTTGTCTCCTCAAGATGGGGTAAAACAAATGAAAAGAAAGAATGATCCAATCAAAGGGGATCTGTAAGGGTTAGTTAAACTCAAAGCAGGAAGATCATTTTAGAAAATTGTGACAATTTTTTTTGTTTTATTCTGCTTTGTTTTCATTACAAAGGGGTTATCTTCTTGACTTTTCTGTCTTTGTAGCAAGCACCAAATTATTGGATGGAACTGTGCAAGTAAAGTACGGAAAACACTTACTGAAGGAATTGACCAGTTTGGGTTGCCATGGCCCTGGCAATAAAAGAGCTATTTTAGAAGCAGGAAGAGACAACCCTGATATCATTTCAGAAGAAGCACTACCCACAGAGCACATTCAAAATCCTGTTGACAGTGGTGGGGGCCAAGATCCAAGCCACCAAAGTCTGCTGCAGCGCTCCTGAGACAGAATCAAGAGTCCTCTGACACAGAGAGAAGGGACTGCATCCCTGAGACCTGAAACAACTAGATAGTGACGTGTCACGACAGGAGGACATCCTGGTTCTGAAAGTCAGAAGAAATAAGAGACAGCACCACAGGTGAAAGGCTGAGAACCCAAGAAAGAATCTTGGCTACTGACCGAGGATGCTCTGAAGCAGGGATTGTAACCTCAGCTCTTTACTGATCTTGACTGGTATCAATTTGTTAGCATCCTTAATGAGCCCCCATAATTATGAGTCTAGTTTGTGAGTTCAGTGTTTACAGTGCAATAAACTGTAGGACCAAAAACAATAGTAGGCGTTGTGGGAGGGGAGATTTGTAACAGAATAGATGAGGAAATCTGGAGAATGGAGGCATGTCTGACCTAGCCTGGTGGCCATTGACCCAGTTGTGAAGATGGATTATCCCCTGTGAAGCAAGAGGAGGTTAGATCTCCTCAAGGAAACTCAAATAATTTTTCTAAATGACATACCTTAAGTCTCAAAGATGTCAAATTTGCCATTTTGATGTAGTCAAAGTAAAGAACAGAGAATGCACTGGGGAAGAGTTCATGTTGTCATCTTCTGTGAAGTGGTCCCTCTTGACAGCAACACTGTCTACAACAGATGGAAACACCATGCAACCTTGCCCTAACCTTCCAATTGTTGTTAGGTTTGAGCCTATTGTTGAGATCTTTCCTCCTTTTAATGGTCCCTCCATTTTGCTAAGCAAGATGTCCTTCATGATGTCCTCCTCGAAAGCCTGGCCTCTCCTGATAACATGTCTAAAAGACAGGAGATGAATTGCCATGATCCTTGCATCTAAGGAGCATTCTGGGTGCACTTCTTCCTTGTCACATTTGTTCATTCTTTTGGCAGTCCATGGTACTTTCAATATTCTTTGGCAACATAATCAGAAAGCATTGGTTTTCTTTGCTCAGTGAACAACTTTCGAATGAGGGAGGATACTGTGATTAATAGGACCATTGTTTGAGTTGAGCTGACCATAGTCCTCAAAGTAAACTTTTTGCTTTTCACCCCATGAAAGGGGTCTTGTGGAGAAGATTTACACAATACAATGCATCATTCATTTGATCTCTTGACTGCTTAGCCCATGAGCATTGATTGTGACTTCAAGCCAGAGGAAATTTTTGACAGCTTCAACTTTTCTCCATTGACCATGATGTTACTTACTGGTCCGCATGTGAGGATTTTGGTTTCCTTGACAGTGTGGCTATAATCCTTGATTACAGAAGTACTTCAAGTTCTCCTCACTTTCCGCAATTGACATTGTTATGTTTATTTCACAGATTGTTAATAAGCCTTCCTATCTTGATGACACCTCCCTCTGCGTATAATTTGTTGAATTATTTGTTCAGCATTGACATTGGATAAGGAGGGTGAAAGTATATAACCCAGATGCCCCTGATTGTAAACCATGTTGCTTTGTTCATACCACTGCCTCTTACCACATGTGTAAATTCTGATGCATTTTATTAAGTGTTCTGAAATTCCCACTTGTAAGGTGATCAAATATGATCACACAAGGACAGAATGGCAAGGAAAGCAAGCTTTTCTTGGGGAGGTGCTTAGCCCAGGCATGGCCCCATCGTCTGAGAGGTCTGAGGCAGAGGGAGTCACGCCCAGCAGCAGAACAGATGTGCTTATATAGCCTGGGGTTTCATAGCTTGAGTGCCTGGTGCCCTTTTATGGGAAGTGAACTGGGGATTGGCAGCTGTAGGCACTCCTGGGTCCTGGCAGAGCACTGGTAGCTTCCTGGTTCTGGGTGTATATGAGCCGGGGCAGATGGGGTCATGTGAAAAGCAGACCATGTGCAGAGAGGGCCATGTGCAGAGGGAAGTGTATGCAGAGTGGTTTGCAATGTGGGGAGAGGTTGCATCAGCTAGATATCGGGTCACAGGAGGTGGGGTAAGGATTAGGCCTAAAGGACCACCAAAGGCTGGCCTTTGATATCAAGACTGGTCAAAGTTGGCTATGATTCACACTATCGAAAGCCTTTGCATAGTCAGGGAAAATTTGGCAAGATTTAAAATCCATCTTAAGAAATATTTTTATACTTTTGTTTATTAAAGATTTCTTATTATCTTGTAACCTTACTTTTTTTAAACTTACACCCATATTTCATTCCTGAAATGACAATACTGAAAATTTTAACTAGTGTGAGGAAAATCTCACCATCAAATCAATAAAACAAAAAAATAAAAAAAACAGTGATCCTTGAAAAAGACAGAATGATGACTCGCAATTTTGTTCATGCACTACGTGCTATGGATGGATAGTGACAATATTTAATTTGGGGAACTCTTTGGTCTCTCAAGATAATTTAAATAGAGTGATAAATTCCAGTTACCTCTTGGATTGAGTACATATGTGTAATATCAGGATGTTCTTCTTTTGCAAAATAGATGGAACTTACAATACCCAATGCTAAGCATCATTTCAGGAAGAGTTTGTAATTGACCTGTGAGTTCTGGAAACTTACGCATCTCTTGACCATAGAGTACTTTCACAAGCAAAGTTGCATTATAGGTGAATTTGGGCAGCTATTTCTCCATCAACCATTTTCTCTAAACCTTGGTCATGTTGTCTGTTATATTCTCTGTATTCCATTCACTCCTTTAAAACTACCAGAAGATGATATATGTATTAATCAGTATCTCTAATCAATCCATAAACACTATTTCACCACGTGGAAATTATTTCCAGCTTAGGACAAGTGTAGATGGTGAAGCAATAATTATAACTGAGTGTAAATTAACAGTATAAAAATTTATTTTGTTGTTTTATAATACTTTTAAATACTTTGTTATTTTGGGAAGTTTAAATAGACTTTTGAAATATTATTTGTCTACGGCATTCAAAGACAACAAACAAAAAATTTAAATTCTAAATTTGGATGGTGTTTCCAGATTCTCAATGAATACCATTTATTAGGAAATCAGGATAGTTACAAAAAGTATTAATACATTATCTTAATTCTAGATTTGATGCATTGAACACTGAGAAAAGAAGGCAAGATAAATCATATGATAACATGAGGAAAAACATACATGAAGAAAGTTAAGTAAAAAAGGAAAGGGAAAACAGAAAGGACCAAAGCTATGAAATTTGAAGCAGGAGGAGGAAGCAGAAAGTAAGTGCACAGCCTGATATAGTGAATTGAGAGGTCTGAAATCAGATGAATGAGTCCACCAATGGTCATCTCCTAATGGCTTCTGGAATCAACAAGTGGCACAACAGGAGATCAGGACCAGACAGAAGATCCTGCTCCGGAAGGAGGTGAAGTGCCAAAGAAGATTAATATCTCCAGTTCTCTCTTTCTCTAGCATAAAAAGATGCATGACATCAAGGATGTGTCATTAGACTGGGACAAAACTGAGAGGCTGATCTCAACCCTACTCTTAATAGGAGTTTCTAGTTGATATAATCCCTTCCTGTAATGACATTTACAAAGGCTAGGAGTTAGAAATGTGAAATTGACATAGCTAAAGCTGGAAAAAAAAACTACAAAAATAAATTAACCTTGAGTTACAATATTGAAGGATTCTACAAAGAAAATATCGAGAAATGCAGAAAGCATCAAAAGAAGATGTAAAAAATACAAAGTTACTGTACAAAATTATGACTGGCATTCATCCATTTCAGGAAGTGGCATATAAGGAAGAAGATAAATCTACATCGAAGGCATTAGGGGGATAAAAAGACCCCTGGAGTAGATAAGACACTGTTTGGGATGGCTTAACAAACAGACACAAACCTCGAAGTGCTCATTCATCTGTGCCAAAAACTTGGAAGACACACACCTTGCCAGACATATTATCTTATAGGTAATAATCTATACTTGTGCCCATTTTTAAAAACATCTGAATAGTCAGATATTCTCTATCAGTTATGTTAATATCACATGTCAACAAGTTTTTTTTAATGATTGAAGCAATATATCAGCATAGAACTACTAGAAATTCAAGTGAGAGACTCAAAATGAATAGGAGTTGCATTAATATATGGGTTATGGCAGAAAGCAGAGAATACAGAGGAAAAAAGGTCTATCTGTTTGTTTGTTTTTTATTAACTGTGTCATTTGATGCCATTTGAGCATAACACATTGTACATAAAATTTTAAATTACAGAAATTCCAAAAGATGCAACTGCATAGACCCAGAGGCAATAATTCAGATAGAACAAAAGATGCTCCATGGTTAAGTCAGGAGACAGTTGTATCCTCTCACCATACTTAGTCAATATCTATGCTAACTAAACAAATAATTGGAGAAGCCAAACTGCGTGATGAAGAATATAGCTCTAAGATTGGAGGATCATAATATGCATGAGAATATTGGATAATAAACCAGAACACTGAAGAAAAACTGGGGTTAGAAAAAGGTTGGTGAGGGGCTGAACCCTGGAGGCGTAGGGGTTGTGCGTGGGATTGTGGCCCACTGGGTTGGAGGTTCAAATCCAGCAGCAAAGCTGGGCCTCCTACTCCAACCACTAGAGGGCAGTGATGCCCAAAAAACAAACAAACAAAAACAAAGAACAAGGTTGGTGAAAAATTCTAAACCTGCCATAGACTGCCAGAAGAATGAACAAGTCTGTGAAGGAAGAAATGCACCTAAATGCTCCTTCCAATGAGGATTGTGAGACTGTGTCTCACCAACTTTGAATCAGACTCTGAAGCAGGATTTTATGATTGATGAAGACATGATAAAAAAGAACATAGCCCTACTGGGGGCCTAAGTGGAGGGAGGCTGTGATGAGAGCGATGATGGCAACAAGTGTGCCAATGTGGCCTGCATACAATTGATGTGTGTATGTACTGTGATGGGAGTTGTATGAGCCCCCAATAAGATGATTTATTTTAAAAAAGGGGGAGGAGGAAAGAGGAGCTTATACCAAGGGCTCAAGTAGAAAATATTTGGAAATGAATATGGCAATATGTGTACAAATATGCTTGATACAAATGATGTATTGAATTTTATAAGTCCTGTAAGAGCCCCAAATAAAAATCATTGAAAAAATAGATAAATGAAAAGAAGACGAAGATAGTCCACAAGATGAACTGACAATGCAGCTGCCAAAAACCAAAAGTTCCCAAAAGAGTAATAATTTTGTGGATGAGTGTCAGGTTCTATTTTACTGAAGTCTGTGTTGTGTCTGATCAACTTGATGGCCCCTGATAGCAGCAGTATCTTGATTTTTTGAGGCATTTTTACTTAAACAGCATTATTCTTTAATCACTATAAACTATACATTCAGGAGTTACTTTTACCTTTGACACAGGAGGAAGCTGAAAATTACTCAGAAAAAAATTGAAACTTGAAAGCAATAATATTTCTCATGAAAAGTTTGAACTAGAGGAAGATGTCTTTTTACTATTAATAGGAATTCATTATTAATCTCAATATAAATTGAAATTGGGTTTGTGGATTTATATATATTTGATAATTAAGTAGCTCTTTAATTGGATCCATCAGCTAACTCCTGCTTTATGAAAAAGTAACCACTTTGTTGACAGCAAGTTTTAGCTTTCCATTACCGCAGCAAATGTGCCTACCGTTCTCACAAATTGGCTGCAAAATTTCCTGAAATGTAAACAAGTGTGAGTTTCAAAAAGTTCTTGGAAAACAGATCATCTTTCTGTTCTATATTTACATGGACTTTTTGAAACCACTTCAGAAAGGCTGTTGCTTTCCAAGTAATATTCCTGCAGCATTCCTCTATCAATTTAGTAATAATAAATAACATTTTGTCAAGCAGTATTGAACAAGATCTTATTTCAAACATGTGGCTAAATAGTTGCTCTAATGAAGGAATCCATCATTGCTCTAGCCTACTGCATACACATTCTGTCACAAAGTTGGTCTTAAAATTAATAAAGTGCCTTTCAGTCCAAGGATCGGAAAAATGAATCTTTATTAGTAATGTATTTGCTATGTTTATGCCATCTGATTTTCAGTAAAAGCAGCATTTCTGTGTAGAGTAATTGTAGAGGTAATATGACTGAAAAGAATAGTATATACCAATTCAGATTTTTTTCTTTTTCACATCACTGTATGTGAATTAGATCTTTTTGGTGAGTATATAATTAAATATGTGCTACACTGGATAAACATGATATTTTTAATGTATGAAAAAGTGACTTCTAACATAAATGTAAATTAATCCTGTCTCTATAAAAATTAAAATTGCCATGTTCTTCAGATCATTAGAGCATTGTTTCTCAAATTTCAGTGCAAATGATTTCCTGATTCAATCTTTCAAGTGTGGCTTGTTTTAAAACATCAGAATCAAAGTAATAAGAGTATATGTAGCAAGCATAAAACTTTTAATATCCATGCTTGCCAGTTAATTGCTGAATTCAAAGGTGTCAAAATAAAACTTTCATTAAATAATGTATAGGCTATAATCCCCATCATCACTATATGTGAATTAGATTTTTCTTTGCTTTGTTTTGAGTTTGTCTTAAATTTTATCATTCTTTTATTTCCTTGATAAAGTTCATCTTGTTTCATTTACATTTATAGTTGTCTCACATCATAAAAACCTTTTTCATGAAACCTTATTTGTTTCAAAGTGATTTAGAAAAATAAATAAATTGACACCAGTGAATCCATTTAAATCAGAACATATTCTAATAAGCTAGTGCTAATTAACTTATCTTAGAGAAAATCACAAGTCAAATTTATCATCAAGATGAAGCTAATTTAGTTCCCTCTGGCTATGTTTAATGACCCAATGGCATTTGCTTTAACGTCATGGGCTTAGGCTTTCAAGGTTAGTTTCCCAGAAACTGTTTTTTATTAGTCTGCCTGCATTCTGAACAGAGAGAACTAAGAAACAATTCTCAGCTCTAAATCAACAGACTGAGAAATTAATATGTTCTATGCAAATAGGTTTTCTAAATAAATAACAAAATAAAAACAAAGACAATGTTAGTCAATGACACATTTTTCTTTATGTGTGCAGTTGACCATGTTTACTTCCACTAGTAGGCATAAAGATTCTGAACTATGACGTCAGCCAACATGTGTTCAGAAGCGACCACCCTGCTTTTCTTCACCTCTCTGTGTATTTTACTAATAGATGGCCTGCCTATTCTAGCACACTATGGAATGCACTACATGGAGCACCAAACACAGTGCCTGTTACAGAGTAGAGAAAAAACAAACAAACCAGGAACTTTTATATATGCATAGTAAAGAGTCTTATATCAAAGAGCCATCATATATTGAGAAAAAAATCCCACTTCACTCCAGATCAAGTCCATTGATCCGATATTAGCTCATATGTCTGATACTAGTTCATAAATACCTTACAGACTCAAGCAGCCACTCAGAGTGATGTCAAACACAGCAAAATCTCTGGCCAGTGGGTGGAAAGCGTTGCAGATCCAGTGGGAATGGAAGCATCTCTTTCTGGCTCCCCCAGCTCCAGAGTGTGTTTCTTTAGCAGGAAGAAGAAGCAGAGAGAGAGAGAGAGAGAGAGAGAGAGAGAGAGAGAGAGAGAGAGAGAGAGAGAGAGAGAGAATCCAGGCTCCAGAGAGGAAAAGAAGAAGTTCCCAGAATTTTCATTAAAAGGCCACACCCACCAGAAAACATCATCAGACTGTGTTGTTTGACAGGCTAGACTCCATCCCTTCACTTTATCAAATTAAGTGACTACCACAATGCCTACTATACATGAGCAGCTAATTACTCCTTCAACACTACAATGACTCCACAGAGTCATTGCTATGAAAACTGGAAGCTAATCCAGCCTCTCTACTTTCACGCTTTCATGTAGTCTCAGATACCTGAGTGGTCACAGCATGCTGGTATGAGAGCAGCATATGAAAAGAAGAATAAAATAGCCTAAGTATTATTATTATTATTATTATTATTATCATAATTGGTTCTAAAAGTTATGGACAAACATAAATATTTCAAATGAAAGCTTTAATTTATAAATAAATATTTTTATGAAAAAATTGTCAAATAAAATAAATGAGAAGAGCAAGATGGAGCCTGAGGATTATTTCTTTATAAATCTTTGTGTATCTCCTTCCAGAAAGTCACAGCAACTACTCTGAGATAGACATACCAATCTGTATCCTTGGGATTTAGCCATTTGAAATAAAAATCGTTGTTCGAAAATAATTTTTTAGTGTCCACTTAAATTCTTGACAATGCACTAGAATTGACTGAGATATGTAGGAAGAAATGCTGATACCAGCATATTTGCCATATTCAATAATTGTATTAGACAAAATGGTTTGCAATTCCAGTTTTCTTACTTGGTCTAATACACTCAAAAAAGTTGCATCATGTTGTACCGATATGTTCTGTATAATTTTGCTATTCAGCATGGAGACCTTCACCTATAATTGCTCTCTTGGTGCACAAATGCTAATGATCCTGAAGGAATTAGGTTGCAAATAAGTAGGACAATGTTCATATTTTTATGCACAACACCCTTTAGTTTACCTCAAGGTCATAGTAGTAAGTAAGATAAGATTACATGACATTCAATCAATCGTGACAACTGAATCAGGATTAACATGTACAAATTAGTTTAATAACTAAAGTCCAAATCTTGAGAATTTAGCCATTTTGCTTTTATGAGTAGACTTAGGAGAAAGGCTTGACCCCACCATTCATGCATGTTCCCTGGAAGATGCTTCCTTGTAGCTGGGGTCTGATGAAGACCAAACCAGTACCAAACTCATGGCTGCCAAGCAGGTACTCACTCATTTTAACTCTATGGGAAAGGGCTTATATACTGTACCTGTTTACAAGTAGACTGCCGCATATTTCTCCCACTAATCAATTGGTAAATATGAATTTATCCATTAGTCTGTGAATGCTTTGAACACTGCTAAAAAGACCAGTGAGAAAAACCTGCCCTGTATTATCTTAATAAATGCTATCAAGCCCATAGTTTACATGTGATTTTCTCACCTTGGCTTGCACATGATAAGCATCACGTAATGCCTTGTATAGCAAAGTTTAATGGCTTACATTTGTTCCCTCCAATATCAGAGTTACAGAGCATATTTTCTTTCATGTTAAAGGGGATGTTTATGACTTTCCTAATGCTTCATGGGAGTTTTTGTTTGCTTCTTCAAACTTAACTGGTATATTTTGAGAGCTAAGGTAATCTTGACCCAAGTCTGGTATTTACAATTATCATCAAAATCAGTTTTAGAACATTTTCTTCTCTCTTGTACTCATGATTATTAGCTCTCTACTTCCCCACAACTCCCTGCCTTAGCCTCAAGTAATCCTAACTCCAATTACTGTTTTCATAGAGTTACTGATTTGGATTTCATATACATAAGAGCATTTGTTTTAATTAACAAGAATAACAAAGTAAAACAGATTAAAAAACCTCTGCAGAACAGAAAGCAGAAAATATTTTAAAATTAGAATAAATTTAAATGAGTCATAGCCCCCATGGGTCAAATGACAGGGTGCTAAGTGTAACTGCATCTGTAACAATACACTTTCAGTGCGTTCTTCATGATAGCAAGTCTGTTCATATCTGTGGTCCATGGTCAGGGAGGGATGCACCAGGAGCTTAACATGTAGGTCTTTAATCCATCTTGAGTTCATTTTTGTATATAGACTGTGGTATGGGACTGACTTCATTCTTTTGTAGGTGGAGATCCAGTTTTTCTAGCACCATTTATTGAAAAGACTACCTTTTTCCTGCTTAATGTGTTTTAGTCATTTATCAAAGATTGATTGCCTTCATTTCTTGAGTCTATTTCTAGGTTCTCCATTTTAATCCATTGGTCAATATGGCTGAAAATTTGATCATCCTGATTTTATAGCAGGCTTTGAAATTTGAGAGGGAAAGGCATACTATTTTCTTTTTATTTTAATAAGTAATTTTGTTTATCCTGAGTTTCTTTCCTTTTCTTATTAAGTTGATAACTCATTTTTCCTTCCTTTGAAGAATTATGATGGGATTCAGAGCAAAATTACATTGAATTATAAAGTTCTTTGGACAATATTAACATTTTCTCTATAATAAATCTTCCTATTTGTGAGCATGGAAGATTTTTCATTTTGCTAGTCCCTTGCTTTCTTTTACAGGTGTTATATAATTTTCTTGGTATAAGTCTTTTATTTCTCTGGTGAGATTTATTTCTATGCTGACTCATAGTAATTCTATGTGAAAAGGTAGAGCTTCCCATGAAGGTTTCTAAGATGTAACCCTTATGAGAGTATAAAACCACATCTTTCTCCTGGCCTGAGGGGTACCCAACTATGCCATCAGAGCTCTTTATATTTGGCTAGTTATTGTAAATACCTGTTGGTGTCTTTTCTTTGTCATATTCTTTGTTATATAAAATGATCCAACTGACTTCTGTATGTTGATTTATCTTATAGTCTGCTGCTTGACAAATTTTTCTATTAGTGCCAAAACATTTTTTAATCAAATTTTTGGAGTTCACTATATATGGAATTACATATATCATTTGCAAATAAAGAGATTCTGTTGTTACATGCCAATGGGTGTGCCATGTATATGTTTTGATCTTTCTAAGACTTCAAGAACTACGTTGATTAAAAGTGGAGCTAGGCGACAATACTACCTGACGCTTGTTAAGAGAGAGAATGCTTTTCATGACACTTCATTAAGGAAGATGCTAGCAGTTGGTTTTGCATATACAGATTTTACTATTTTAAGGAATGTTCCTTTGATTCCTAGTTTATTGACTTTTTTATCAAGAATGGATGTTCAATTTATCAAATGACTTTTCTATGTAAATTGATATAATCATTATTTTCCTTATTATATATATATGTAGCCTAATATACTAGTCAAATATATATGTGTGTATATATATATACATATATATATATACCATCCTTGCATACCTGGTATGAATCCTACTCGATCCTAATGTACTTTTTTATGTACTTTTTTATGCTTGTTGAATTCTTTAAGCTCAGTTGTATTTGTCAGGGTTGTTGTTGTTGTTAGGTTCCATTGAGTTGGTCTGGCCCACAGTGACCCTGAGCACAACAGAACACTGTCCACCCCTGGGCTGCCCTCACAATTGTTCCTATGCTTGAGGTCATGGCTGCATTCATGGTATCAGGCAACTGCCTTGAGAGCTTTTCTTTTCTTCACTGCTCCACAAAGTTTCCAAACATGATGTCCTTCTCCAGAGACAGGGTTTTCCTGACAACCTATCAAAAGTATATAGGGCAAAGTCTCAGTATACGTGTCGCTAAGTAACACTTTTTGCTGTGCTTCTTCCAAGACAAAATGATTTGTCTGTTTAGCAGTCCCTGATACTTTCAATAATCTTCTCTAACATCACAATTACAATACAATCATTTTCTCCCCAGTCTTCCTCGTTCAATGTTCAACTTTCACACACTATTGAGGCAATGGGAAATACCACAGCTTAGGTAAGGCACACCTTGGTACTCAAAAGAACATCCGTGCTTTTCACTATTCAAAGAAGGTCTTGCTCTGCAGACTGACCTAACGCAGCTCATCTTTTGATATCGTGCTGCTGCTTCTGTGAGCATTTATTGTGAGCAAAAGCAAGACTAAACTCTTGGCAACTTCCACCTTTTCTTCTCTTGTTATAATGTTACCTTTTTGGTCCAATTGTGAGGATTTTGGTCTTCCTTACATTGATTTGTAATCCACAGTGAAGGCTGAAATTCTTGTTCTCATCAGCACATGCTTTAAGGTCTCTTCACTTTCAGCAAACAAGGTTGTGTCATCTGATATTGCAGTTTGTTATTAAGCCTCCCTTACTCCCCAAAGCCACATTTTTCTTCATATAAGCCAGTTTCCCTACTAATTGCTCCGTGTATAGATTGAATACATATGGTACAAGGACATAAGCCTGATTGTACAGTTTTACCAATCTTAAGTCATGTAGTATGCACGTGTTCTCTTCTGCACAATTGCCGCTTGAACCATGTACAATTACCCTATGAACACATAGAAGTATCTTGGAATTCCATTTCTTTTCAAAGCTATCCATATTTTATCATCCAAATGAGTCTAATGTCTTGATAGATTCAGTAAAAATCAAGGAAGCTTCTGTCTTTATTATCTTCTCTGAGCCAAGATCCATCTGATATCAGTAATGATGTCCCTTGACCCACGTCCTCTTCTGAGTGCAGTTGGAACCTCTGGTAGCTCCCTATTAGTGTATTTTTGTACATGTTGTTGGGGGAATCTCCAGAAAAATTTTAATTGCATGAGATATTGAGGATCTTGCTCTAGACTTTTATCATTCTGTTGGGTCACTTTCTTTGGAATGGTTGTAAGTGTGGAGCTCTTCTAGTCAGTTAGACAAACATCCCTCTTCTGAATTGACTGGAAAAGCAAATATGTGCTTTCAGTGTTTCATCAGCTTGTTGAAACTAATGATTAGCATTCTAAGAATTCATGGAGTCTTGT
The DNA here is from genome assembly GCA_004026705.1 of Nesogale talazaci. NCBI lineage: Eukaryota > Metazoa > Chordata > Mammalia > Afrosoricida > Tenrecidae > Nesogale > Nesogale talazaci. The sequence goes on along the minus strand of PVJH01020677.1, from coordinate 20,088 downwards.
TTATAGGCAATGTTTTGGGTGCAGCTTAAACTTCTTTCTTCAGCATCTTTGGCTCTTGCTAATATGCTACCACTTGAAATGATGGAATGCTAACTAGTTCTTTGGGGTACAGTAATTCTGTGTATTCTTTCCATTCTCTTGGGCTGCTTCCAACATCATTCAACATTTTTCCCATAGATTCTTTCAATATTGTAACTTGAAACATGAAGGGTTATTTTTCTATTCTTTTAGCTTTAGGATATGCAGAACATGTGTTCCCTTTTTGTTTGGTATTATTTGTCTATGTGTTTGCACATTTCATTACATCAGGGATATCACTCCATAGTTTTCAATTCCAGTAAGGTCTTTACCTTGTTTAGATATAAGCGTCATATTTGCTTCATAAATTGGTTTTTCTATTTCTGAAATAACTCTTCTATAAATGGTTGTTATATTTGCTCAATAAAACCATTTGGTTCCAGACTTTTCAATGATGGAAGTGTTTTACTTATCTGCTCTCTATGTTCTTGTGGTTTAAGCCAGTGGGAGTTTTTCTAGATCTGTCTGTGTTAAAATAAAAGTAAAGGCTATTGTACAACTAATACTACCTAAATAGTAGTAACAATAATTTGTTAGTGCATACATAAACAAACTTAACAGGAGTGGGGAGACAAGTGAGACTACACCCATTGCCTATAGCCATTACTCTTTTAATTTACTTGCTGATAAATATATTAATTTAATGTTTTATATTTTTAAATTTCTGAATAGGGAAGTGCTTGCAATATTTATCATGTTAGATTTGCCTATCATTTCTTCCCAGTGTTACAGTTTATTATTGATTTAGTTATCTTCTACCTTCTACCTTTCTGACTCTGCAAGCTAGACAGCCTCACTTCTTTCATCTATAATTGATTATAAGACAATTGCTTGCAATATATCCTCTGATATAGATTCTTTATAGTTTACAGCATGTTTCCTTATATTTCAAATAATAAAATTCAAGTATACAACTACTGAAATAACTCTGCTATCAAAAAGAACTCCTAGCTTTACGTATCCACTTGTCATGTTTGTCAGGTCACATCACACATAGGTAAGCAGCTATCAGAGCTTTAGAAAAATTAGCACTGTTTATACTTGAGTATAAACTGACCACAAAAACTGCATCAAAATGTACTGAAAAGCTCAGCTTATGCTCAAGTGTATATGGTAGATGCAAAACCCAGATTCACTGTAAGATGACCAAAGTGATGCTGAAGTTAGAGTAATCGCCAGCTTATTCTTGATCAATTCATGACAAATTTCCTCAATAATAGCTTAAAGTTTCCCTTTTGGAGAAAGGGGTATGTAAGAATCTTTCATCTGAACATTGTGGAATATTAAAATTAATCACTGATATTTTACTCATCTAATTTATTTTAATATTTTTGTTTCCAGAGGCCCATCTAAAAATATTCACATCAATTATTTGCACCCTACTTAATTATTTTACTTTTCTAATGCCATTGCTCATTTTTCTGATTTTTGGGCCCATCACTGCCCTCTGGTGGTCGTGGGAGCTACCCAGCACTGCTTCTGAGAGCTGCCGCTGGATTTGAACCGCCAAGCCCGCGGGCTGCAGTCCCGCACGCACTCAACCAAATACGCCACCAGGGCTCAGCCCCCAAACTCTTTCTTATACATGTAATTTTCTTTGGATTTGTTTCTCTAATGTACCCAGACTAAACTGGGGACACCCTTTAATTCATACATTGTTAATACATTTAAAAAAGGAAGAAAGAAATAGCAAAATAAACTCCTATGCTACCTCTCAGTTATTTTAGATTATGAGTATAATAGTGAAAGTAGAAATTCACCCATTATCAAGTTTAACCTTTCTAATAAACTAAAAGTGCTACTAAGTATTAATGTAAAATTATTCCATACAATGTATTCAGGTAAAATTGAAATGGCAAAATTTATATGATGAATATTTAAATATATAGGAAGTTAAGATAAGCTTATTTGTTTGAACTGAATTATATTTTAAAAACTGAATTATATTTTTATGTATTTTTAATTTTATTTTTGCCAAATTCCCTTGGGCTTCAAGTAGTCATGTACCACATTATCTGCCTCATCCTTTTATTTAGTTGTTAAGTTTTGGTAGCTTCTATCTTTTCCTCTACTCTTTCAAACATCCTTCCTGAAGATAAAATTATATTAAGATGATGAAAATCATCCACAGTAAAGAAAGTGAAAAAGTAAATGGAAGAAATGACCCATTAACAAACTAAATGTGGTGATTTAAATATGAAACAGCAGAGGGGAGCATTTTGATGATAGACAATGACTTCAAAGCCCTGTCATCCTTTGCCGTAATGCTAAGGATGATAGTAATTGCAACACAGACCACAAATACTGAACTGCACCTGTATTTCAAAATACCTAAACTGTTCACAATTACTGTTTCCTCTCCTCATACTTGTTCTATGGTGGTTATATCATAAATGAAAAAAGAGACAAAAATGAAAATAAGTCAAGTATTTTTACAATTCAAATATCAGTAAATATCACTTTTTATCTTTGATTTCTACTTATGTTTACATATTTTCATTCCACTTTTTCCTTACAAGTGGATAAAGATTTAGCTTATACTTGGCTAAAAGATTTCAAGCTAGTATATCTATCATTTATCATAGTACTGAAGGCAAAGCAATCTACCTTCAATAAATTTTAGAGCTATACATAGTATGTTTTCTAAAAACAATAATTTCAGAAATATTTTCAAAAATGTGGTTCACCTATTTTGAATCTTTTATTTAAGACTTTGTTCTTCAATATGTCTTGTCTCTAAAAATTTGGACACAATAACAATGCATATTCTTTAAAAAGTTATGTGGAATACATGCAATTACAAGTGTTAGTTCAGTAATCAGAAAATCACTGTGCCATTCTATTCTTAAGTTGTTAGACAATATAAGTTTCATATATTATTAGTTCAGCATAACAGTAGATAACATGCTTTAAAACTCAATCTTACAAAGGTAAATATTTAATATCATTGTCATAATGAAATACAAGAAGAAGAAATGTTGTTTATATGTCAATAGGAAAGACTTTGATAACTACATGAAGGTCCAGGACAGGACAGGAGAAGGGAGAAGGGATGCACAGGGATGGGAGGGAGAATAACAACCAAAAACAAATAAAGAAATTTTAATAGAATATTATTTTTGCGGGCTGAGCCCCGGTGGCGTACTGGGATGGAGGTTCGATTCCAGCTCCACAGAGCAAGGCTGGGCCTCCTAATCCCACCACCTGAAGGCAGTGATGCCCCCTCCAAAAAGCAAACAAACAAACAAAAGAATATTATTTTTGCTTTACTTTGTTTAGTTGATCTATGTACATATATGCAGTGTATCTATTAAAGAAAAACAAAATCCCTACAGGTCCCTTATCCTTCAAACCTAAATAGTGGTTTAAATGACTTTTAAAAAGGGGAAGATTGAGTAGGAGGAAAAGTAAAATTGAAATTGACTTGGACTCTTCAGTGACAAATTCATCTCAATAATGGTATAAAGCAAAGCATTTGCATTACCATAGTCTTTTAGTGAATTCATGTAGCAAATTAATTAATTTTTAATAAAGGAATTTGAGATAAATAATAGTCAGAGCTCTGGAAGAAAATTTATACTGCATAATTCTGTGATGTATAGAGTAACTGGGTATGACAATGTCTCCTTCAAATTATTTATTCATATGTTTTGATTATTGAAACTTTGCATAGAAAACGTAAGTGAATAAGGATGAAATAAATACATAACAAGCATTTTGAGGAGTGAAGCAGTATAAATTCATGTATTCATGGAAACAGTTAGCTGCATTTTTACTTCATGGTGTCTTTCCACATGACAGATTCTGAATTTATCTGCAACTGCAGTTCACAAATTATCTAATACACTTGAAGACTAGCTAGCATGTTTAAGAGGAACTTTTAGGGATACATTTACAGACTACTTTGGCATTAATCCAGGAATGTATTGTATAGCTCCAGTGTACTGAAATATTTATCGTTGGAATGAATAGTTACTGGAAATAAATTCATGGTATTTTTCAATTGAAAAGTGGTTTCCAAGTTATCCCTACATAGGATGTAATAGGCATGTTAGGAGATAAACTTCAACATTTAATATGATAAATGGCTGATTTAAAATTTTTATAAGTATAACATTGGTGTTCAATAGTACAAATCTAGTATATATAAAGGTCTGGAAAGAATTTTTGATGGGCAAAGATGTCAATACAGTGCAAGGAAAATCATAAAGGTGAAATGTTCTGGATTAATCATTGTAACAACTGTACAGGTAGGTAATGGTTATTGTTGTGTGTTGGTGATTGTGGAAGTACTGGTACCCATGAGTAATATAAAAACTGTTTTTTCTCTTTGTAAGAGTTTTGGTAAGTATTTCATTGTGCTAGCTCATCTGATTTTTTAAAAATATAAGGTAGGTATTATTTCCATTTCATAAATAATTTAAAAGTTTGTAACATGGAAAGTACTGTGGCCATAAAGCTAACCAGTTTATCAGAGTCCACACAGAGTCATTTTAAAATAATGAAATATAAAAATTTTAAAAAGTCACTCATGAGTCTTAAGTGGCTACACGTTAGAGCCAGACAAAACTTTTTTTAAAACTTTTTTTTATTAACCTCCAATGCAGAATCACTGGGGGGCACAAGCATAAAGAACTGAACTACAAGCCCCAAAGAAGGGGGTTCAAAAGTGCCCAGACACATCTCTGTCAGTCTGGTGATCCCCTGTCCCAAGGTCTGACAAACCCAATGGAGCAGTTCTACATGCCAGGTTGCCACGAGCTGGAATTGACCAGAGAAGAATTAGCAACAGCCTTATATAAATAGATGCATGGGTCTATTTTTTTTCTGAACAAAATAATATCCTGTCCTAAATCTGTTTTTTGGTACTGTGGAGTCAGTTCTAATAAATAGCAATCCCTCAGAAATCAAAATGAAACGTTGCTAGGTGTTACTCTAGCCTTACAGTCATCTCTCTGTTTGATTCAATTGCTTCAATTCACCTGGTTGAGTGGCTTCTTCTTTTTTTCTCATCTTCTGCATTACTGAGCATGCTATCCTTTTCTAGAGACTGGTGCCTCCTGATAATGTTCAGAATATGTGACACAAATTCTAACTATCCTCACTTCTAAAGATTCGTTCCAACTGTATTTCTTTTGAGACGGATTTGTTCAGTTAACTGGCATATAGAATTTTCTACACCAACTTTGTTATTCAAAGACATCCATTCTTCTTCTTTTTTTTATTCAAGTCCATTTCACCTGCATAGGAGATTATAGAAAACAATATGATTGTGTTAGGTAAACCTTAATCTTCAAAGTGACATATTTGCTCTTTAAAACTTTAAAGAAAGGCTGAACCCCGGTAGTGTAGTGGTTGTGCGCGGGACTGCAACCCACTGGGATGCAGGTTCAATTCCAGCATCGGCTCCACAGGAGCAAAGGCTGCGCCTCTTACTCCCACCACCAGAGGGCAGTCATGCCAAAAAAACAAACAAACAAACAACTTTAAAGAAGTAAAAATATTCTGCAGCTGACTTCTCCCATGCAACACATAAATTCTGGGCATACAAAACAATAAACATTGAGTTCAATAAACTCCTCCTCGGCTGCCTGGGGCATGTCTAACACAGTAACACTTATTTATTTATACTATAATTTGAATGTTTTTCTTAATAATTAAGTAAGGGAGTATTAAACAATTCTGGGAAAATAGAATTAAAAGATAAAGTAATTTTTCATGAACTTTTGAAAACCCTCATGCTACAAAATAGTACATGTAACCAAAGAAGCTGCTCCAAACCACAACCATTCAACCCTAAATTAGAACCTTTCGGTATTTTCTGTTTTTGTTTTTTTAATAACTCTGCTTTTTCCAGAAGGTCTCTTCTATAGCTTCTCAAGCTTAACTTGGTATCTGCAGATCAGCAAAATGATTCAATGATTCCTAACATACATTTACAAAGATGGAAAAATTAAGCAAATAGTTATTATACCTCTAGTATGTGCTGGGTATTATTTTAAGTACTGGATAAATATTGAGGAGGAAAAGCTCAAAGTTTTCTGCTCTTTAAATAGTACATTAAATCGAATAAAGACCATCAACTATGAGTTTTCAGTTTGTTGTAGTGTGGTAACTTGCATGTCACTATGATACTGGGATTTAAGTCTCTGATATTTTGAATACAATCTGGGATATCTATGTGGACAAGTTTCAGTGGCTCTTCTGGAAATTAGTGAATAATTCTATGAATCACTACAATCTGGAATGAGTTATCCAGGTTGGAAGTAAACAAATTCCTTAGTGGCCACAGCAATGAGCCCCAGTACACCAACAGGCATGAAGATCACACAGGATCAATGAAAGTTTCCTTCTGCTACTGTGTGGTTACAGTGAACCCAGACTGCTAAATGGCAATTGATAGCAACATAATAGTGCAGATAAGTTATTTATAAAATAAGTATAGGTGAGGTGTTAAATGTAATTGTCACTGGTGATCTAGAAAATCCACTTTGAGAAATAGAGCTTTATTGAAAAGGAACAACCATTCATGTACAGATCACTGAGTAAAGCACTGCCAGCTGAGGAAACAAAATCTGAATAATCTAAGATTTGATGAGTTCTAGAAACAGAAAAAAAGTTTAGTGAATAAGAGGAGAAGCAGGGATGGGCGTGGGGGTGGGGGCAAATCTACAAAGTAGGCACAGTTTTCATAAGTTGAAGTTTTATACATATATTTAGAAATTTAGATTTTGTTCAAAATGGAATTTGGGAAGTCAATGGAAGGTTATAAACTGAGAAGGAATTGATCGGTTCTATTTTTAAAGATCAAATTGAACTTAAGATTTTCTGGCTGAATAACTAGGAAAGAAATCCTAAGTCTTGAGGCTTATAAACTTTAAAAAAGAAAGTGAAGCAAGAAAAGGTTCTGGTTGCGTGGGTCCTCTTTCAGTGCAGTAGCTTTTTTACCTGAGCTGATAAGTGTGTATATAAGCTGCTAGAGGAAGGTGGTGTGCTGGGGGAACATGAGGTGGTCACTGCCTGGCCAGGGTTCTGCTCAAGTGGTAATTTTTTTGCAAAGTGGGTAAGCCAAGGGTGCAGGCAGCTCTGTGTAAGGAGTGGACAGGCTGGGCCTGTTGGCTGCCCAGTGTGCACAGTAAGTGAACTGAAGTGGACCAACAAGATGGAGCAGGGTGGGCAAGCCAGGGCCAGAGGAGCAGAGGAGATCGATCAGGGCCAAGAGAGAGTACAGGGCATCTTATGAGCAGAATTGACCTTCCCTCCTTTCATCCTGCCTCCTTCCACAGACTCTGGCGTGTACAAGCCTAAGGTTTACTTAGATTTCAAGTTGCTTTCCAAGAACTCAGTCAACCTGGTTGGTTGTTTTTGTTTTTCTTTCCAGAGGTGATTTTCCCTTCATTCTTGTAGAGGGATTTACTGTACAAGTATTGCTTTGATATAAATGTCCATGTCTATTGTTTTTTTATAACTATGTGTGAGATAGAATTGTGATTTTGCTTGTTTTATAGAAATTTAGAACAATAATAGTCGACCTTGAGTCATACGGAACGCAAGAGAAAAACTGGACCAGACGAGGCAAACGGATTGCTATTTTCACTCATTCAAGACTGTAAATCTTTATTGAAGTAGATCGACTCACCTTTCTGGGTGAAAACTACTAACCAAGTGGTTATTAATCCAGTGCTTCCACAACTGTACTGCCAGCCACAAATAATAACAAAAGAAGTTGAGGGCAGAGCGTATCAGACATTAGGCAGTGAAACTGAGAATTGGAAGATTTGAAATTAACCACACCAAGGTAAAAGTTTAGATTTGGACACAGTTTGTTTCTGATTCCTACTTATGCTGGACATAATATCCACCCTATTTAAAACACAACCACTGCTCCAATCTAAGCCTTGACTTGAAAAGCGACTTTCTCAAGTGTCAACAAATTTTAGAATAACTTGAAAAAAAGGAACTCACTGCCATTATATTGAAGCCAAATCACAGCCACCCTGTAGACTAACTGTCAAATTTCTCGAACTTAAAAACCTATATTGTTCCAAATTCAATTCTGTAAGTTAGATTGGGGAGAGCGTCAGCCTTCTGCTGTTGGAAAGACAGCAACCGAAGTGTCTCAGTTTTAAATTTGCTTCAAGGGTCAATGATTGCTTATAGTTCAGTTGAGAATTTGTTTTATTATCTTCATCAGCTATACATAAATTTATGATTGTAGAATTTTCTTGAAATCGTGGGCTACAAACTAGACCACAAATGTAATAGACATAATAATTATGTATATAACTATCATATATATAATTCTTTTCAGATTACAAGCATCTTATCTGATGGTATCGTTTGAGCCTAAGTCAATAAATGGAAAGACAATGTGCCTTTCACTTTATCTCCACGTAAAGCCCTCCGGTTCAGAGGCATTTCCTGGTACGGAGTTGGTTGAAGGTGGAAAGTCTGAAAGCTTAGCATTTGCGTTTTCCAAGATTAATTCCATTTTCATAACTGACCTCTCTGTGACCATTAAAAGGATGACTCAACAGGAGACCAATTACACTTTTGAGAAAATTGCTAATAGATTAGCCACTTAGCAATCATTTGGAAGGCCTGCTAAAGGTCTTTGACTGAAGATTAAGTGGTAACACACATGGTATAAATCTATGACCTCCAAGAGCTTAAATCAAGTAAGAGTGAAAAATTGTGTTGAGTTGAGAAATACATTGCTCAAAACTTATCATGTAATTTAACATACACTAATGGAATGAAATGTGATTGCTCTGCAAGGAGAAAGGGTTCTATATTGTCATGATAAAATTTCCAAGGACCACGTAAATGAGGCAATAAATGAAGGAAACTAGTAGAAGTACATAGATATTATTGGAAGAGAATTATTTTAAGGGCCCAGGTTTATCTGTTGTTTTTTATTTTTCCTGCCAATATTCCTTCCTTCCTTTCATTTCCCTTCCTTTTTTCCTCCTTCCCTCTCTCCCTTTCTTCCTCCCTCTCTTCATCCTGTTCTTCCTCCCTTCCTGCTTATGTTAGCAAACTATACCCTGACCAATCCAGAGATGGACTAGCTAACACGTTACTCTCTAGACTAAACTTCTAAGCTTTACACTGATACACTGTGATTTGTTCTGTTCATCTTTATCAATGCTTATTGCTCTAAATTCTAATTTTCCCAAATGAAATTTTAGTCACATATAGATTTTTGTGTGGAGCTAGATAGATACTTTTAATCATAAAAGTATATACAGATAAGAACAATGTGAAAATTTGTTTGAATGTGAGGTTCAAATAGCAATAGCTAGTCTGACAATGTATTTAATATATCCTAAATCTCTGATAATTAAAAGTATGTGACTTTTAGGATAAAATTATAAACAAAATCAAATCAAATGAGGACTTAATATATGTAAATTATAATTTTAAATCATTGAAAGATTATTTTGAAGAAAATACTTTGAAAACTTATTTTAAATATATGACATAGAAGTAACTTTTGTACAGTTAATTGGTATTCAATTAAAAATACAAGCTTTGGGGGAAATCAATAAAGGATAAAAACAGGCAGTTCAAAAACATAAAGACTATGGTTACCTAATAACATTATAGAACTGTACAAAGTACAGAAAAACCATTTAAATATATATGACAATAGCCATATTACCTTGTCAGTTTGAAAAATATTTATGAGTGGCTGAGTCAGATCCGCTGAAAGAAGAGAGAGCTCAGTTAGGGATGAAATGCAAATATATAGGTTTTATTGGAGGTAATGAAGGGCTTTGTGGAAGGGAAAGTCCAGAAGAGAAAGAGACAGGCAGACAGACAGGAGCATCTTGAGCTCCTGGGCGGTTCTGAGGCCAAGAGTTAGACCAGGGAAGCCGCACCCGGTTTGGGGCGGTAGGACATACATAGGGTCTGAGCTACAAACATGTGGGCTAACAAAAGAAAGGGGAAGTTTCCCATGCTGCATTTACAAGTTTGGGTTGGGAGATGACCTATGAGTAATCATCTTGTTCCACAGGCTTGCTTCCCAGAATGTCAGAAGGGGAGCACATGAGATGCCATAGGCAGGGGTTACAAAGTTCAGCAAGGTGTTCAGCTCCTTCTTCGGAAGCCGGTGCAAAGATCTGCTTGGTCCAGGGGGACTGCCTTGTCCAACCCCGGCCCATACAATTTAAAGTTATTATAATGTCAGATTTGGCAAAAGTTTTGAAAACCAATAAAAAAGCAAAATGAAATCTAGTCTTGGATTAAACATCTCTAAAACGTTCCCCACTTATATGTAACTGCTATGGCTTTATTTCATGTCATTTATTTCCTTTATTATTTCACTCAATGTTTTTTGCTTGTAGCTTCCCTGTAGGTGGCCTACTAGATATGAAGCAAATGTATTAGGTATAGAAAATCAAGTCCATGACCTGTAAGGATTTCCCATAAAGCAGAATTTGTACAAATAGAATTTGGGTTCCTTGAACTTTTCTAAAAGTCTCTGAGCAACTCCATTCAATTTGAACCTCCATTATTTAACTTCTCCTTCTCCTTGCAACGAGTGAATTTAAGGGAGAAGATATGCCTTTCAAAGATATCAAGAATATGTGTTAGAAAAGGAGATAACTTTCTTATATTGGACATTAAGTAATTTGCTGGTAGAAACCTCCTGACACAAAATTAAGTGTTCTCTGTTTGTTTGTTTGTTTGTTTAGTATTCTCAGTTTTAACAATGGGAGGGGATGATTTAAATGAATTAAAAATCTGTTACTTTGATTTGTTTCTTTAATTGATCAAGGTAAGTACTATTATACACATGGCTTACAAAAGCATTGTATTGTTTTACAATATTTTTGTAAGAGCTGTCTAAAGTAAAGTGACCAGGTTTTAAGTGGGACACCAATGACCCAGGGGAGGGTTGTTCTTGACAAAAAAATTTGGGCTATATGGAGCAACACAAATTTTCACAGAATGCAAAAAAATAGTATTGTAATTTATTTATTTTAGTTTTGTAATGCTATGAGATGTTGTTAAATTATTAAAAAGCAGGACATCTGGTCACTTTAATCTATAGGTCATTTCTTACCCCTTCTTATTTAATAATTATTTCAATTAGAGTATGCTTGTGATAGGTAAGTTTGTTGTGCCAACATGGTCAAAGAAGATAAGTAGGTCTGTTGTGACAACACGGCCAATGAACACACAGGGAAGATGATTGAAAGGCGGAGATAGAAATGACTTGGTGAGGCCCACCCTTGGCGTCTTGCCCTTGTATCTTCCAACTTGTTTGTCCTGTGCCTGGATCTCTAAGCGACACTACCTGTGGGACACTTGTGTTGCTGTGAGTTGAGGTTCCTTCAAACTCTGCTTCACCATGCTTCTGGAATATATATCTCTTGAGCTGCAGAATGTGTCATCTGGCTGACTGTTAGTGACCTGCTTTGCTGTTTGCTGCCTGTGGCCGGATAGCCTGAATTGCTCTACAGAGGACTACTTGATGACCCTCAAGACTCCAAAAGCTGCCAGTGTACTAGTGCTCTCAAGCGAGTGAGTGGCATCCAGCCATTTGTACTGCTTTATAGATTAGTTAACTATTTATTTCTTTTCTTATATATCCTTCCATCTCTGTAAACATATAAAGAGAATTACTAGTGTCCTGGTTTAGTTTCTCTAGAGAACCCTGTCTAACACAATGCTGGGAAACAATCATTTATGAGTTACTTGTGTTTCCTTCATTCTAGAATTAGAGATGCACAACAAGTACCAGTCTATTTGTTCTCTAGTATAATAATTTTATCTTTCCCTCTAGGATAAATTTCTGGGCGGATCACTTTCCATGATGGAAGATTTAAAGTACTAAACTTGGAGTTCCTTTAATGTACAACTCAATACATGTACAGGCAATATCTGATCCTTTTCATTGGATTTAGAAGAACCAATACAAACACTAATAATTCCTCTGATTAATTATAGCCATATTTTTTTTGCCTCAGAGGTTTTGTCTTTTGCCAGCATTCATGAATTAATGGCAAGCTAATTTGTGGGTTTGAATGATGAAGAAAACCTCTGACCCTTAGCAATTCTTCATTATTTAGGTGACAGAAATATGGATTGCCGGAGGAGGAAGGAGGAGGTCTCAAGAGCTGCTCGGTGATCCAAGGGAAGACTAGGGAAGCTAGTGATGAAAATTTTGATCAAATTGTAGTATGATTAGAGCAATATATGCTGCTCCACTCTATTTCTTGTTAATAAGGAGAAATTAGGGAATTGAGTGTCGGATAAGTTTTAGAAAATGCATTCAAAGATCAAGTCCATGCTACGCTAGGTTCTGAAGGGAAGCAAAACCAGCAAAGGCCATATATGAACATAAAGAGTCAAATTTCTATCAAGAAAAAAATGATTCACTCAGTTCAAGTCAAGTGTGTGGGTGCTATGCTAATCTGGAAGTTCTTGAACTCTCTAACGGCCCGAGTCAACAAGAAGTAGTCAACAAAGAAGAAAAACAATAAAAACCACAGGCTGGTAGAAGTCAGCAGAACAGGTCCGTGGCGAGCAGAGTCAAATGATTCCAAGGTTGGGAGACTGTTTTCCATTGGATTTCAAAGGCTCCCAGTGAAAAAAATACTCCCAGTGTCAGGAGGCAATAGCTTAAGGAGCAGAGATAGATGTGACAGATTCTGATTCCATGCCAGCAAGAGACTTTCCATAGTTTTCTAATCAAATATCAAGTGGGTCATACCCCTAGGCAGATATTTTGAGTACTGAGATCTGAGTAGCTGCTAATCTCACATCAGGTCACACCAGGAAATTAATCGCATTATGTTCAATGCTATTATGAGGGAGGCCTCAATTTCCAAACCACGGAGAATTCTGGCACAACCATATCAACAGTAAACATAAGTATCATAACAACCAAGGTTTTGCTGGTTTAGGAAATTCCCTCCAAAGAAAGGAATTTCTTGCCATAAGAGAGCCCAACCTCTGACCCACTAGTCCAAACCAAAAACAAGTTCATTGCCATCAAATGCATGCTGACTCACAGCATCCTGTAGGACAGGGAAGACAGATCACTGTGAGTTTCCGAGACTGGGGAGAAAACTCAGGGAGTGGCTGGGGCTTTCGAAAGTCCAACTTCATGGATCACCATCCATCTCCCATCTCATAACCCATGCACCACCAAGACTCCTCCACTAAACCAACTAGGAATGAAATCCTAGGTTATTCGGCTCGTTTTTCGAGCAATAGTTACAAAGATGTGCTCATACATTCAGTGTTAAAAAGGAGTCCCTGGTGCCTTAGTGCTTTACTTGTTGGACTGAAATCTCAAGGTCAGTGGTTTGAACCCACCAGCTGCTCTGTGGTAGAAAGAAAGGCTTCCTGATTCCGTAAAGGTTACAGCCCTATCAACACACAGGGCTGGTCCAACTCTCTTCTGCAGGGTTGCCCTGCTAGCAGTCAAGATCCACTCAATGCTAATGAGTTTGGTTTATTGCCAGGGGAGGGGGAAAAAAAGACCCTGTTATCAAAAGTTCCTTTGATGATTTTTTTTACAGTATTATTAACACTTTATTCCCAATGACCTTGCAGCTTGAAAATTACAGATAATACCATTATCTGTGGAAATAAAATGAAGCCATTGATTAAACCAGCAGTAGTTAGACACTAAACCATCTGTAAGCTTTGTTTTCTATAGAATGCTTCTGGAGTTCAGCTGCAGATAAACCTTTGTTGGACCAGGGAGACAAGCTTACCCAAGAAGCGAGATGCAAAGGAACAAAAGGAGTTTATTTTCTAGCTTAAGCTAGGGTCCGGCTCACACCAGTACCCAGCGCAGCAGTTTTCCTGTAGCCTCAACCCAACCACCACACAAAGCTAAGTTTTCATAGTTTCAGGTTACATAAGGAGAGTGCCCCTTCCCGCTTCCCGCCATTGAGTCCCATTAGAGGGAAGGTAGCTTTTCTCTACTGGCAAGCTGCTTTCCGTGCCTTTCTCTGGTTGGCTGTCAGGGGCTTGTTGAATTTCGAAAGCTTCTTCCTAGTTCCAGGTTTAGCATCTTATTTGGGGAAGTCACTGGTTTTCTCTGAAATAGAAACTTAGGCCTACTCTTTTGGAGCCTGTCATGGTGTTTCTCAAGTTTACTGAGTATGAAGAACATAAGGTCCAACACCTTCACTGTCAGATGATTACCATTATATTATGCTTCCATCATAGTTACTATATGTAGCAACATATTCATAATAATTTTGTGATCTGGAACTAAATAACAAATTTTGTTTCTGATGCAGTGGCCACCACTATATCCCCAATATGTGATTTCTGCCAGGACAGATCAGTTTGTTTAACCAGTGGTACAGGGCACACAGCACCAGGTATTACTGCTTCCTAAACCAGTACTTGAACCTTTCATACAAAATCCTCATCTCCGGGAGTTGTGGGGAAGAGATGTGCCAGTCAAGGTGCAGTGAGGTAGCATTGAAGCATATAACGTCCCTCTAGTTCCTGAAGGCTTCCTCCCCCCAATTATCAGCATCCCAATTCTATCTTAAAAATCCAGGTGGACTGGAGGAAGTACACTGGCAGAGATGGGAATTGGAAATACAGGAAATCCAGGACAGACAAACCACTCAGGACCAGTGATGAGAGTGGAGTTACTGGATGGGTGGAGGGAAGGTGGTGTAGAGAGAGGTAGGCAATTACAAGCATCTACAGATAACCTCCTATCTGGAGGAGAAACATCGGAGGAGTGGCCAAGGGAAAACATTGGACAGTGTAAGATATGGCAAAACAATAATAGTTTATAAAGTATTGAGGGTTGGTGGGATAGGGGGTAGCAAGGACAGAGGGGAAAGGATGAGAAGTTGATACGGGTTCAAATGGAAAAGCAGATATCTGGAGAATGATGATGGCAGCAGGCGTGTGAAGGTGCTTGGCACAGTATATGTATTTATGTATTGTGAATAGCAATGTATGAGCCCCCAATAAAATGATTGTAAAAAATTATCATCAGTAATAAGTATGTTTCCTATTTTAATTCCCAGTCATTCTATAATACAAATGAGTTCCAGCTGTCTGCTGGGATGGACAAATAGGAAAAGCTGCAATAAATTCTTTCGCAAACCTTTAAACAAGCAGTGTTGGGTCCAGTTAATTCACCTGAACTATGTACCATAAGAGCTACCAGCCATAGGTAAGTTATGTATCAGGGATTCAATTATTAACTCTGACAAATCTAAGTCTCTGTTGTAATGCCCCAGTATTGTAACTCATGTTCTCCAGAGGCTCTCTGTTCCCTCAAACTATACTTCTTGTTTGGATGTCAGATAATTATTTTCCTGCCTCCATTACGTAAAAGGTTGGGGGGGAACCCACACACAATTTCTCTTTATGAATAGAGATAAGAGTTCCTTAAGAAAATGCCATCAGTATATCACATATTCTTTAGCTACTTAGGGGAACTTACCATAAAGATACATGTCATGAACATGCTGTGGGCAGCCAATTAGAAATGTTGATATTCAAAATGCATGTGAAAATAACTGAAGAGACAGTGGTCCCGGAAGGTGTTCGGATTTGCCGCAATTCACTCAATTAAAGATGATGGGATTTTTCTAGATGTCTTTGGTGGTAAAAGGGAAAATGCACAAACAAAAAATTATTCAAATCATCTATATTTCCTTGGGCTCGGTAGAAAGGTCAATATAAAGACTTAAATATTAAGCCACCTGGATTTCTAAAATAGGTACTGTTGGTTTCTAAGATGTGTTCCCCTATCTGGTTGAATACAGGGCCTGGAGACTTGGATGAAGTGAATGCTTACAGCTGAACTCATCCGTCTTCTTTAAATTCTATGGAAAGAAATTCCAATTAGCCGATTGATGAGACAAATTAGATGAATTTGATCCAAACCACGGAAAATCAGATTAAGTAGACAGCTTTCAGAAATGGGTGTATTCATGGGAAATTGTTTAGAAATTATGAGTGAATCATACACATTTCTTTAGGGCATGCTCTTTTTCCAAATTATTTTTTAAAGATATTTTCATAATGAACAATCTCGGAAGGCACTCCTTTATAACCCCAAGCAAAGGTAAATTCATTTACTGTCCAATATTAACAAAGAAAATACCAACTTCAGAGGCAGATGGAAAATTCAAAAAGCCAGTGTCCTCAAAATAATTTTGACTCATGAATACCCAAAATGTGTCAGAGTATAACCATGATCCATTGGGTTTTCAACGGCTTGCTTGTTGGGAGTAGAATTAAACTTTCTAACCTTCCTTTTAGTGGCCAGGTGTGTTAGCTCTTTGCCGAGTCCATTCTTACACCTTCTGAATGATTCATCCCAGAATATCAGGGTTTTCCTCCTGTAACACTATGTACAGAATTTCCTTTGTTTCAACTTGTGGGGATTTGAAATTTGGAGAGATAGCACAAATGCTGGTATTCCAGCAGCCTCTGTTCTTATGGGTAACTGCCTGAGTAGGACCTAGCAGCAACAACAACAACAAAAACAATCCACCCTGAATTCATTTTTGTGCAGGCAACACTGGATGGGTCCTGCATCACTCTTCTACAGATATAGATCCAATTTCTACAGCTCCATTTGTTGAAGCGAGCGTCTCTTTCCCAGTTAATATTTTTTTAGTCTTTTGTTGAAGTTGACTGTAGGCAGATGCATTATATCTTGGTTTTCGATTCTGTTCCACTGGTTTGTTTACCTATCACTGTACTAGCATTGGGAATTTTTTTTATTGCTGTGGTTGTGTAGAAGTTTCTGAGGCCAATAGAAGGCATTTTGTTTTATTCTACTTTCTGAAGAGTGCTCTGCTTACCCTTGATCTCTTGCTTCTCCATCTGAAGTTGGTAAACCTTTTTTCCATTTCTTTAAAAAATAGGGTTGGGGGCTCAAGAGAAAAGGCGGATGACTGGAGAACGATAATAGCAGTGGACATGTGAATGTGCCTGGCACAATATGTTTACTTATGTATTGTGAAAATGATATACGAGCCCCAATAAAATGATTTAAGAGAAAGAAAAAAAGAAAATAGTTACAAAAAATAGGGTTGGACTTTGGATGGGAATTGCATTATTTTTATAGATAGCTTTAGGTAGTATTGACATTTTCATAATATTAAAGCTTCCTAACCAAGAAAATCTTTCATTTATGTTAATTTCTTGGTTTCTCATAATAATGTTCTATAATTTTCTTTTACAAATATGGTTTTGCTTTAGTTAGGCTTACTTATTAGTATTTCTTACTTGTTTAGTATTTCATAATTTGTGTGACTGTTGTAAATGGCATTGTTTTATAAGAGTGCCCTTTTTTAGAGTGCCCTTGGTGATGTGCAAAAATATAAGTGATATTTTCTTATTAAACTTGTATCCTGTTACTTTGCCAAATCACTCAATTATTTCCAACAGGCTTTTGTTGAGTCCATGGGTTTTGCTCTTATAAAATAATATAATTTACAAATAGGGAATATTTCAATTCTTATAATACTAATTTTAGTTTCTTTCATTTTTTTTTATGTTGTGTAATGGTTCTGGTTAAAACTTTCAGCACGATGTTGAATAAGAGTGGTGGTAGAGAAAATCCTTCTTTATTTCCTGTTCTTAGGGAATTGTTTTCATTTTCCTCCATTATGGATGATTATTGGATATGTTGGTTGTTGGCTTTTGAATGTGGTGTTTAGTTAGTCCAAGAATTTCCTTCCATTATTAATCAGCCGAGTCTTTTTACCAGAAATTAGTGCTGGTTATTTTCAAATGCATTCTCTCTCTTTTTCTCCCTATGATGTTTGTCAGTGCTTTCTCAATTTTGTTGAACCTTTCCAACTCATTCCATGTCTTGTTGTGTCCCAGCCTGCGGGTCCGTAATTTGCAAGTCCTGGAAGGAGGAGCGGGAATTGGGGGGACAGGAGACATGAGAAATGGAGACAAGACAGGATTCTGATCAAGTCTCGTTTATTGAGGCAAAACTCAGGGTATATATAGCCAATGCTCAGGAGTAAAGGTCACAGCTCATGCTAATAAGGTAAAGTCAACAGGGGGCCAATCCTAGCCGAGTGCCAAATAAGGCATGCGAAAGGGGATTTTTACAGTTAATGTTTACAGTTTACAGTTACAGATTAAAGATAACAGACTACTACTCTTAGGTGATTAGCATACAGTTACTGACAAGTGAAGGTTAGCAAGTCTGCAAGTTAAGCTTCAAAGGGCAGGGCTGTTTACAGTTATAAAGATAGTAGACTACTAAGCTCAGGCAACAAACAGTAACAGAGTTCAGACTAGTGACTGTAGCAAGGTCAAGCATTGCTCAGACAGGTCCCCCTTTTTTATTTTTTCAAATAATATCCTCCCGGGAACTCCGCCTGTCTTAGGTTGCCAGGACACACACTCAGTCCTTACCCGTTATCGGTCAATGGCCTTCTAATGTCACCATGGCCTGTCTTAGGTTGGTAAAGAGTGCTCCTGATCTTACCCGTCATTGGCTGTCAAGTTCAGCTCACGGAGGCAGAGGGTCTTATCACACCATAGTTGTGTGTGCCACTCTATTCAAGATCACTCAACTCCAAGCGATGATAATGAATTTGAAGGGACCTTGCTTGAATGGTTTCAATCTGTTACTTAATAAATGCCGTGAGTTTGTTGAATTATGAAAGCAAAAACAGTAAACTAGCGAGGGGCCCCAAAAGTGGCAAGAGGTAATGCAACAGTCCACTGAGCCCGGTCCACAGTGGATTGATGGTCAACTCCTTTCTTCTCTTTGCCAAGTCTTCTTGCAGCCGCTTGATTTTGTTGGCATAAAAACAGCATCTTTCCTGTAAAACCAAGCAAATACCTCCCTACTCTGCAGCAAGTAAATCTAAACCTCTTCTATTTTGTAATAGTACTTCTGCTAAAGAATCTACCTGATCTTGCAAATCTTGTATAGTGCCTGATGAGGCCTGCATATCCGATATTAGCTGCCTAGATAATTTGGTATACTGAGTAAGGGAGACATCCAAACCTGCAGTTCCAGAGGTCACTGCAGTACTCATCTCTAATCTTACAAATAAGGGAGCTAGTTACACTGCCCTTTTAGCTCTTCCTGCCATGTGATCAATAGCAGGTTTAGGGACAGGCATAATATCTATGCCTGGAAGGAGAGAGATTAACACACATAACTCTGTCCAAATGCTGGATAACTGGGTAAAAGCCCTATTGTTGCCACAAACAAAAACTGAACTATAAAGGGCACATAAGAAACCCGTAACATTAATAATACTAGAACAAGAAACAAATCCTGCCAATTCCACATAATCTCACAAGTATTGTTAAGGGAGGAGGAAAATAAACAAGTCACATTAAATAAACTGCAAAGGTTGGACTGTAAAAGGAGAAGCCAAGTCACAACAGCCACCTTCAGAATAGTTAATAAAAGGACTAGGTAATGCAAGAGGACAGGGTATCCCTGTTGCATTTTTTCAGGATACATTTCTGTAAAAACAGAAAAGAACATACTCAGGGAGAAGTCTTTTCTCTGGATCGAGGTTTGTCATCAATTTGTTTCACAAGTTGTTCTGGCAGCCATCTGGCTGCATCATATTCTTGAGAGTAAATGCAGACTGAGCCCCTTCCCCAGATCAATACTGGGTCTGGACCATGCCATGAATTGTCCAGTGGGTCTCTCCATTTTACCATGGCAAATTGCTTTTGAGATTCAGGATGCCAAAAACGATCTGCAGCAGATTTCCTGTGATCGTCCAATGTTAAAAAATTTCTTATAAAAAGAGTATAGTTAAGAATGTTTCTGGGGGTACCTTTACTGGGGTACCATTCCCCCTTTTTTATTTTTTCAAATGTAGTTTTCAAGGATAAATGGGCTCTTTCAACTATACCTTGCCCCTGAGGGTTGTAAGGGATTCCCGTAATGTGCTTTATCTGTAATTGATTACAGAAATTTTTAAAAGCTTTAGCTGTATAGCCAGGGCCATTGTCTGTCTTTATTTGTTTGGGAACTCCCAAAACAGAAAAACAATG